>NAVB01001387.1:0-57466 GCA_002179805.1 Acanthamoeba lenticulata | reverse complement strand
GCGCACGTAGACGTGCTTGCCGTCCTCGTTGTTCATGACGTAGATGGTGGCGCCGCGGTTGAGGGCGAACTCGGCAAAGGCGTAGTCCTCGGCCAGCGAGTTGTCCGGGTAGCGGATGCCGTCGACGGCGAAGAGGCTGCGGCGGAAGACAAAGGTGCCAAAGTGCGGGCCCCACGACGAGGCGCGGCGCACGGTGAGGAAGGTCTGGGTCGGGAGGACAAAGTAGTAGTGGTGCTCGAGCACGGTCATGTCGACCTCGCCGCGGATGATGGGCGCCACCTGGGCCGAGATACGGTGCTCACGGAAGTAGTCGTCGTCATCCCAGTGGACGACGACCTCGCCGCGGGCGAGCTCCACGGCCAGGTTGCGCTTGGCGCCGATCGAGCGGCGCTCGGGCAGGTGGACGTAGCGCACGTTGGGCGCCGACAGCGCGGCCGCCATTTCGGGGTTCTCGGCCTGCGACACGCGGCCGTCGTCGACGACGATGACCTCCAGGTTCGGGTAGTCCTGCCTCTGCACAAGCTCGAGGGCCTTGACCAGGAACTGCGGCCGCTCGAAGGTCGGGATGATCACGCTCACCAGCGGGAACTCGGCTGGTGATGATGACGACGTCAGCAGCCCGCTTAAGACGAGCGAGGAAGGGGAAGGGGACGGGACGCACTGTTCATGCTGGCGTGGGGAGCGACGTAGTCCATGTGGGCCCAGGAGAAGGCCTTCTTGCTGTTGGGCTGGTCGAGCTCGCTGCCGTACTGGTTCAGGAGGAACGCCTTCGTGTCGGCCGGGACGCGGATGGAGCCCTCATAAAACGAGGCCTGAAAAGAACCAAAAAATGAGTATTAAAATTATTCAAGTCAATAAGAAAAGGATTATAAAACGGTTTACACATGTACCAGCTTGGTCGGGAAGACGGTCGCGACGGCGGGCTGGTAGGAGAGCCACGGGTGGACGAGCCTCTCGCCATCCTCGGAGAGGGTGTAAACGAAGAGGTTGACGTGGGCGGCCACTTCACCATCGATCACAATCGAAACCTTGAGGTGGTCCACCTCCTCGCTGCCCTGCACCAGGTAGTTGGCGCTCGACTCGAGCTCCGACAGCAACACCTACAGAAAAGAAGAGAAAGGTTATTGGTTGCTGTAATAAATATTAAAAAACAAAAACAAAACAACGAAACGCCGAAGATGATGATGATGATACCTTGCGGGCTTCATCGAAAGTGGAGGCCTCGACGGCGAGGTCAACAAAGTGCGAATGGAAAGGGATGAAGGCAGCGTGCTTATAAACGCCCTCGAGAGTGCGGCCGGTGGCGAAGTAGCAGACGCCGGCGTTGTCAAACTGGGTGTGAATCGTGTCGACGAGCTTGGCGAGGGCGAGGGCGCGGGTCAGCTGGCGCTCGCCACCGAAGGGTCCCGGTCGGGAAATGTCGTGAACGAGGCGTTCATTGCTCTTGCAGACGAAGGCGAAGGACGAAGTGATGGCCAGGCAAAAGAGCACCAGGCCCAAAAGTGCGAAGCCGCGATTCATCTTTTAAAAAAATGTCGTTTTCGTTCTTCTTCTTTATGTGCACGAACGAAACCTTCGCTTTTGGCTAACGATTTCACACACCGGCCGGAAGAAGGAGAAGAGAACAACAAAGCAAGCCCGAAAGGTTGGACGACGTCTCTACGATCGGGCAGGAAAACTATGAAGAAAAAATGCCAAGGAAAAAAAAGAATAATGCATTCATAGTATTCCCTTCTTTGAGATAGAAGCACACGTCGCACCCTCCACGCGAGAGTAAAGTCTCCTGTGCAGTTGGTTCGAAACAAGGTGGAGAAGATGGACGTCACCACATGCCACGCGGCTGTTGCTATCCCGCCCGAAGTTGCTTGTCGCATCTTCGGGTACCTCAGCGCAACCGATCTTTGCCGAGTGGGTGGTGTATGCCGCAGCTGGCGGGCCATGTCAAGCGATCCCATGTACTCTTCAGAACGGCAGACCTCGGTGTCCGCCCACAACAGTTGTTGATACTTCTCGTTTATCTCGCGCAGGTTGTGGCGGGGCTTCTACCGAGAGACGTGCTGTCAAGTCTGGCCGCCTGATGACCTCGACTCGATAGACTTGCGGTACGTGTCCCTTTGCCTCTGCGACGCCATGATCATGGTCAGGGCAGCGTTTCTGATCAGGCCTCTCGGATCCATCGCACGTAGAGCGGAAGTGATCGAAGCCATCAACTTGAGCGTGGAGTGGGAGAGGGACCGCAGGGAGCAACTCAACAAGGCACGCGAGCGGTTTGTCGCCGAAGGCTGCATCCGCTTGTCCAGCGCTCCTCGAGTCGGCTTTAGCGTACAAGTCTCCATCCCAGAGTTGCAATTTATTAAACCGAACGTCAAACCTGATTCTAACCACGTTGCCGCACTGCGCAGACCTTGCGGCCACTTAAGGTGGTGATCGTGGGCGACAGTGGCGTGGGAAAGACGACGCTCATCCAGACTTGGTCAACGGGTTCTGATTTTCTCCCGCGCACCGTCGCGATCAAGGGCGGCCTGGATGTCGTAGTCAACCCCAGTGAGGCGCCAGGAGGTGCAGCATTCCTGGCATTCGCGTCAAACGCCGTCCGTAGAGCTTAGGTCGTGCTCTGTGGGTGGACATCAGGGAGCGTTTTGCGACCAACGGACCAGAATGCCGATGTTTTTCTGTTGTGCTACTCGGTGGTCGAGCCGGCCAGCTTGGAGCATCTGAGGTCCGTGGTCTCCTCTCTCTCTCTCTCTCTCTCAAGGCTCAGTCCTAGCTTGTTATTGCTGTTGCTCTTACGCAGCTACTGCCCTCCAGGACACGCTGGCATCCCCAAGTGAAACGCTGCTGCCCGAACGCGCCGTTGGTGGTCGTTGGTATCAAGCGCGAGCCCGTTTCGGAAGACAAAGACACCAGCCCGGGCGAGGCCGAAGACGGATACGATGGTGGGAAAGCGGGTGGGGATGACGTCCCGTCCAGCGCAGCCACCCCTCAAGAACCTCCAACGCGGGTGCCTCAGGAACAAGCACTTGTTCTTGCCTTTGACATGTACGCCTCTCTATGATGAGCTTTGTCTTGGTCGTGGGCCCTGTGTTGATCCAAGTGCGCTGCCTACAAGGGATGCGGTGGCCTATGCCGAGTGTGGCGCACGAGAGGACAACGACGTCACCCAGCTCATGAGCCTGGCTGCAAACTTTGCGGTTTACGAGCCCCAGAACATCGTCGCTGACCGAGGCCGCGGTGGCTGTCTGCTCCAGTGATGATGTTGTCAAGGTTTTCACGTACGTGAACAATTAAGTAATTATGGGCGAGGTCGAGGGCGGGTTGAACGCAGCGATCACGGCGGAAATGCGCTCTCGGGAGCCCGGCAGGGCCAGGATGCTCGAGCTACACAGTTCCGAGACGTCCCGCATGGCGAGCCCGCGGACGAGCAGGGCGCGTATCCACGCCTCAATATCATCCGTGCTGGTGACCCAGTGGTAGGGATGGCGGTAGCGCGGGGCTTGAAGCAACGTGTCGATCGACGCACCGTGCGCCAGCAGAAGGTCGAGCGTGTCTACGTCGCCCGGGCGCACACAGTGAACGGCATCGCAGGCGTCGAGATCAATCCCGGCCTCGAGCAGTGCGAGCAGGTTGGGGCGCCACTTGGCGGGGTCAGACGGGAGGAGGGTGGCGAGGAGGACCTCAAGCGGGCTTGTGTCGGCAAAGTAGTGCCGGCGCATGGGAATGAAGGCGCGAGGTCCGCTGAGCGGATAGCCATGCTTGACCAGACACGCGATCACCTCTGGCGTCGTTTGTGCGAGCCTTTCCGTTGTCCGCGCCAAAGGCTCCGCCTGCAGCTCGGCTCAGTACGTGAGTCACAAAGCCCCTGCACGAGTGTCGCATCAGCTGGCGGTGGCGTACGGGCGCGGTGAGGACCCCCAGGGTGAAGAGGCAATCGGCCATGGCCAAGACCTCTCGGCAGAGGTTGCGGCCGGGCCGCGGCCACGAGAGTAAGCTGTGAAGCACCCACCGATGAACCTCCGCTCCGGGACCGATTAGTCCTCCTCGCTCGGCCAACAGCCGCACAATCTCCAGCTTGTTCGTGAGGGCCAGCGCCGATGTCGCTGGTCTCGTCACTACGTAGCATAGCGCCGTCCTTTGAAACATCTACGCAGCACACTCTGATGAGATTCTGATCAGAAGTTTCGTGCGCAGTGGGATGGATAAGACATGCCTTGTCGGGGGTGTTGGGAAGGGCGCCGTGGTCGAGCAGGAGCCGAACGAGAGCGACCGAGGGTGTCTTGGTCATGACGGCTGTGTGGATAGGCGGGTAGCGCGCATTGCTTGCGTTGGCAGCAGCTCCATGCTGGAGGAGCAGTGATGCCACTTCGACTCCCTCCGCCCCGCGCTGGGCGACGCCACCATCGTGAGCCACCTCATGTAGAGCCGTCACAGGGCGATGGACACGCACCTGGCTGGCGAGATGCAACGGATAGACGCCATAGGTATCCGGTACGTCGGCGCGTGCACCGCGGGCAAGCAGCGCGGCCACGATCGCGGGTTGGCAGCGGCGCACGGCCGCCATAAAGATCGATGACAGGTCAGTGTCTTTGCTAACGGCCTTTACGATGTCGTAATCGCCCGGAAGTTCACTCAGCAGGAACGAGATCACCTCCTGTCGATTCCTGGCGCACGCTTCATACAGCGCTGTTCCCCGTGTGCGGGCAGCGTGTGAGTTGCCTGGAGCGAAAACAGGGCGATGGTGGGAGCAGAGCGCACGAACCGGGATGGCCGCGGGTATTGGTGGAGCAGAGGATGCGCTCACGCATGTCCGCGTCGCACTGGGCGAGCACCGAACGCGCCAGCTTTACATCGGCCTCTTCGCCTGTCCAGCCCTTGTATGTTAAGAAATGCCTCAGCTCACATGTGAGCCAACTGTGGTACGTACACGCGGTGTGGAAGAGAGACTGGGCCATGAGCAGCGTGTCCGAGAAAGGTGCAATGGGTGCTGAGATTCTGCGAGGAGGATGCCGACGCCTGCCCAGGCCGTGCAGAAAGAAGAATCTGGAACGGGGATCGCTGGCTACGTGCGGGTTGGACTCGATCAGCAAGTTCAGCATTTGTGGGTTTCTGCTCTTCACAGCCCAGTCCTCCGGCAAAGATCGAATGTCGCCAGAAGCGACCGTGCCGCCCACGATGGCGCGGGCGAGACTCAAATAGGGTGACGCGGAAGCGGGGCCAAGCAAGCGTGCGACAGCTGCATGGTGGCCACACGTCATCGTCCACTGTAGCAGGCGTCGCATCATCGTGACTTCGGCCTCGCACCAGTTGTCGTTCCCTTGCCGATCTGCCTGCCAGGCGCCTCGCGTGATCCTGCGCGCGTAGGAATGAGGATTACATTCGTTACAGAGGCTAGTGCAACGGTTTGTGGAGAAGCTAACCGCAGGTAGGTGCGCAGGGAGTTGCGAGCGAAGAGGCGCCAGTCCCCACGCTTGATTTGATGCACGCGCTGCTTGCGCGCTTCGCGTGCAGGCCGACCAGGACCCTCTCGGAATCGAACTGGCTGCGGTAGCTGTGGCGGGGCTGGCATCGGGCCGCCAAACTCAACCTCGTGCACCTGATCCACAAAGGCGGATCGGTTAAAGTCAAATCATTCTTTCATTGGCGAAGGAGGGGTTCAAGTACGTGACGCCAGACGGCGCAGCCTAACGGCGAGGTGCCACTCAGGAACACACGCCATTCCCGGCAGACGCACTCAGCCTGGATGAGGCTGGAGAGGGACAATCTTTCCAGCACGTGAATGAAGACTTCCGTCGGTAACGTTGCAAAACCCGCTTCTTGCTCCTCTTCCATCGCACTTACACTTTGGTCTTATGCGAACGCAGCTTTATTTTTATTTTCCTTCTGGAAAAATCTTATTGGCAGAAACATGTAATTTGTCGACGTGGCCTGTTCCGCAAGCGCCACTACAAGACAATACAAGAGTCATGAAGAGCGAGAACAAGCCTACAGCTTTACAGGTGGGGCTAGCACACTGAGCTCAAATGCGCTCTGAGAAGGACTTGAACTCAATGGCATCAGGCGTGTGGCGACCAGTCTTGACGAAGAACTGGAGTGTGTGGGACACGGTAGGGAAGGCCAGTTCGTCCCACGGGATCTCGTCCAGGTCTACCAGCGCTACTTCAAGTGACTCCTCGCCAGCTGACACATCATCAGTGGCCAACTTGCCGCGGTAGTACATGTGCACCTGCTCACCCGCGTGATCATGCAGGACTATCAGCACGACTAGTTGCAATGGAGATGGAGCAAGAGAGGAAGCACCTGGCCAATGCGTGGCACATCGTATAATGTAAGCAAGGACCCGGGCTCAACGATAGCGTTAGCCTCTTCTTTTGCTTCACGAGCGGCACCTTCCTGCACGGTCTCGCCCACTTCCATGAAGCCTGCCTCGTGCTACGTTTAGTTTGGGCAGGTGGGTTGATATCATGCGGCGACGCACCAGCGGGCAGAGTCCAGTAGCCTTTTCGGGGCTCGATGGCTCGTCGACAAAGCAGCACCTTGCCACTAACGAGACGTGAGCTGCTTGTGGATTCAAATACCAATAATGGGGCAGTACGTACGTGGATGAGAGAGCAACGACGCCTGCTACGATCTTTGGGTTTTGGTAGTTTATGAAGCCGCACTCGTGGCACACCGATCGCTCCCTCACGTCACCCTTAGGCACTGTCATCTTGAAGTTGGTCCGCCAACGCTTCGAGATTTCGTCCGTCCCATAGATCGCTGGTCCTGTGCCCGATGCCAGTGTGCGCACTTGTCCCGGAACCACCAGGTCTCTTACCTTCTGCCAGCGCCGGCAGCTTGTTGTTGCCCGCCTCATCTTTCGTTATTTTAACGATTTATATTTTCATTTTGTTTTTCCCAATCGACACGCACGAAGTCTAGTGGGCCGGGGGCGCGGTGAACTTCTTGAGGTCCTCCCACACCCAGTTCATTTCCACGCCATAGGTCTTGAGTATCTGAGCTGTAGCCTGCTTGGACGACGTGGTGTGCACAAAGGTATCAAAGCCTTGCCGCTGGCCCTGGTCTGTGCCTCCTAGCAGCTGCTCGTAGGCCTCCATCTCTCGGTGGATGACGTCGAGGTTGGAGGTCTCCCCGAGCTCCTTTCGCAGCGCCTGCAGTCAACACACCATGATTGTGTTGGCCTTCATCAGAGTGCGCAAAGTCAACAACAGCGGAGGGTACCTTTTCCCTTTCGGCTGGGACCATGAGGCGCTCGCCTATTCGTTCTTGAACCCGCAGCGGGTCAGCCTTACAGAGAACAACAGACGCGGAGAAGTTGCGCCGAATCTCTTGCATGAGGGACAAGTAGAGCGTGGCCTCTGGACGCTCGCGCGCGTAGTGGAAGGATGAAATGGGGCTTCGGTGGACAAACACCAGGTTGCTCTTGTACTCCTTCCCGCCCTTCAACCACACCGCTGTGAGTGCACCGAGGAAAGAAGGAGGTTCAACAAACAAGGTATACCTTGGAGAGTGAGGCAATGGTCTCGAGAGCATTGATGACCTTGTTGTTCCATCTCACCTGGAGGATGTCATGATCGGCTTTGGGCGAGTAGTGGTACTGACTCTGTCAACGTTGATAGAAGTGCTAACGTCAGTGAAGGTCAGGAGGCTGAGAAGAAGAATCGCGTACGTCGAGAAGAAACGGCAAGTACGGGTGGAAGATGACCTCGTAGCCCATTTTGTTGAGACGCCACAAGAGGTCCTTCTTGCCAGCGCCACCACAACCCTCAAGGAACACGAAATGAGCCTGCATGGGATGCGGTCGGTAAGTACTGGATCACACAAGCAGCTTGGCGCTCCAGGCTTGGCGTACCTCGCCCTTCTCCTTGGCTTGCAGCCGCTTCTGTTTCAGTGGTTCCAGCGTTGACCAGAACGTCTTCTCTTGGGCGAAGGTGCGTGGATCTGGCAGATTGCCTGCCTCCAAGTGTGTGGTCGTCGTGGCGGAAGGATTTGTTTTGCTTTCCTTTTCCTTCTTGGATGTGCCGAACCAACGAAGCGTGCCTGGGGCGCACGACACTCTGGGGCATCGATTGGTAGGAGAGGAGGAGCATACGAGCGAGTGGCGGGCGCGTACCTGGCACCCGCAAGTTGCAGGCTGCGTCGCATGAAAACCACACTGGTGTTTCGAGTCGCTTGGGAGGAGAGTCGCATCGTGTCGTACGACGATACAGGAAGGACAGTGAGCAAGAGGTAGCGCGTGCAGTGACGCACGAATCCGTCTCTCTTTCGTGTTGTCTGGAGAAGACGAAGAAATGTTCCAAAAAGAAATAACACTAGAAAAGATCGAAGGAAAGTCCAGACCTGTCGCACAGGTGGACGGAGCAGAAGCACTCTTCTCTGGAACGCGTTTAGAGCTCCTTCCATCCTTTGGAACGAATTGTACCTCCTAATTGGGGACAGCATTCGTTCATTCAAGGAACGATGCAAGGAAATCTTGAAGATGACGAAATTGGAAGAACCACAGCAGGGGACACTAGCCCCACCAAGTTTGAAGAGAGACACAATCTATCCGTTGTGTGCTCCCTACAGCGCCTATGCGTAGAAGCCGTGGCAACTCATTTCGGACGTCACTCCCGTGAGCTCCTCAACCTAAGCCTCCCCGCGCGCCAACTGCTTCTGGCCCACCTCAAGACTCGCTTCGGCCCTGCCCGGCGTCTCCGGTACTCCCTTCCCTTTTGTTTCTCTTCCCCTCCTTCTCTTCTTCTTATCAACCCTTTGTCCTGCACGAGCAGAAGCGTAGGCGACTCGAGCGGGCTGCCCGAGAGCGCCATTGACTGGTACTGCCCACGCTTTTTCCTAGATCGTATTGCAGCACCAATGACCTGACATGATGCTCGTACTCCCTCACGCGGTGATGCAGGTTCGTGCTGCCGGATGCGCAGTCGCTCGACCTGTCGCGCTGCGCGGCCCTCTCCAGCCGCACCTTGACGGCCGTCGCAGACCGCTGCTTCCAGCTGCGGACGCTCGATCTCTCGCACGCCACCGCCCTCACCGACGCCGACTTGCGACCGCTCTTCCCCGCGTCGTTCCCCTTCATCACTTCCACTTCTTCCGCCGCGGTGTCGTTCCTCCCATCCTTCTCCTCGTTGCCCTTCTCGGCTTCAGCCTCTCCATCGTCTTCGATCTCGCCGGCCTCCTCCACCGGCAATTCGCTGGTGCTGCCCTCCACGCCTGCCGCAAATTCGTACTCGTTTGCGTCTTCGTCGGCGCCGCCACAGTCGCCGACACCACAAGGCTCCTCGCCTGGCTTTTGGAACCGCTTGTTCTCCCGCCACTCGTCCTCTTCCCCCTCTTCCTCCACGACCGTTACTTCGACCTCTGGCACGCTGACGCCGACCGGCACACTGTCACCCTCGACATCGAGCACGTCTCTGTCCTCCCTGCCGGCCGTCATGGCCCTCGACGACGGAGGCACCATCATGGCGCTGCGCTCCATCAACCTTCGCAATTGCTCCAACCTCACCAGCGCCAGCGTGGAGAACATCCTGCGCCGTACCGCCCCTCCTCCCCGCACGACTGAACTGGATCGTGGAGGTTGATCTGGGCTCTCTCCCTTGTGTCGCGTCGTTTTGTGCACATACACAGTGTGGGGCTCGGGGCTGCAGTCGCTGACGCTGGACGGCGATCGCATCAATCCGGCCAGCGTGGCGGCCCTCAGCGGTGCCTCCCATCTCACGCGCCTCGCGCTCCTCCACTCGCCCTACCTCCGGTACTTGCAGCTGCTCAACCCAGCGTTCCTCTTCCTAGCTTGGTGCAGCGGTGCTGACGTGTCGACCATAGGCCCATCCCTGTATCGGAGATGAAGACGATGGACAAGCCCGAAGAGAGCAAGTACCCGGTGTTCGAGTGGCAGCTCATGCCGGCCCTGCAGGGTTGCCTCGGTCCGGCCATGACCGAGCTCATCCTCCACTTTGACTCGGAGACCATCACCGAGGAGGTCGTGTGCCAAATCGTGGGACTGTACGGCAGCAAAGGCCCTTTTTTGTTCGTTTGTTTTGTGTTGTGTTATTTTATTATTATTATTATTTTTTTTTCCTCCCTCATGAAGATCGTGCTGGCTCACTACATGGGACTTTGGGGGCTGGGCGGACCGAAGCTGCGGGCCGAAGCTGCAGGTGCTGGAGATGCCTCTGCCCTCGCCGGAGGCCTGGAAGCTGGTCGTCCGACACTGCACTTCCCTCCGCAAGCTCGACCTCTACGTACGCCCAACACGCATTTGCCCGGCGACGTGCATAGGTTCATCGTCTCACCGTGTGTGTATATGTGCGCGCGCGCAGGGCTGCAACTGCACAGACGACGCCATCAGCGGCATGGCGCATATGCCCAACGTCGTGGAAGTGACCGTCCGCGGCTGCTCCCTGTCTGATGAGTCCTTCATCCGCATCGCCGCCTCCTGTCCCAAAACCTCGTGCGTGTGAACCCACCCGCCAAAAGCGCCGAGAGACGGATGCTGATTGGCGCTCTCGTTGGTGGCTCCCTTTTCCGGGGCTCATCGCAGGAAGGTGGAGCTACGCTCGGTCGATAGCATCACGGACGCGGGCATAGAGGCCATTGCCAAGTCTGCCACGGTCGGCCTGCGCGATCTGACGCTGGCCTCCCTCGAGCAGGTCACCGACGACGGCGTGCGCCACTTCACCGAGTGGTGCCCCAACATTCGCATGCTGCAGCTTTCAGGTCCATTCCTCCTCGTTCTCCCTTCTCCAGTTGTTGCTTTAGAACTCACGCGCCGGCAACCCCTCCCACAGGCATGTCGATGGACGACACCTCGCAGAAGCTGACAGGCAGCACCATGGCGTTCCCCAAACTGAAGGAGCTTCGCTTGTCGTCGCTCTATTGCCCCGACCAGACCGTGGCTGCCATCCTCGCTCAGTGCACACAGCTGCGCGTTCTGGTGCGTGCCAATATTAATTAATTCTTATTTTATTTTTTATTTTTTATTTTATTTTATGTCCATCTCACCACTTATTTCGGGCGCCCCTGAAGTGCCTGGACGAAGTGGGCGGGGTGACGGGCGAGGGCATCAAGTCAGATAGCCTCTGGCTGCTCCAGCTGCGCAGCACGCCGCAGCTCACCGATGCGGGTACGTTAAACGGGCCGTTTCTCTCGTCCCCTCGCCATGGCGTCCATCCTCACGTATTGAGGGGGGGGGCAGGTGTGGAGTGCTTGACGAAGCAGTGCCCGAACCTGCGGGCGGTGCGTGTCAAGCACCAGGCCACGATGCTGCGCTCGCTGCTTCGGCTGCTCGACGCGCCTCACCTCCTCGAGCTGCGCGTGGGCGAGGGCAACCTGCTGGACGACGCCTGCTTCGGCTCACTGTCATCGTTGGCGTCATCATCGATCGATCCCCCAGCTGAGCACGTAACGGACGGCTCTCGGCTGGCGGCCAAGGCCGCGGCGATCGAGGCCCTCGACAACGCCGACGCCAGCGGCGAAAAAGCAGACAAGAAGGCAAACGAGGATCGACGAAGGGAGGATGAAATGGCCAGCAAGGGCTATGAAGACCGCAGAGAACCGACGACGGCGGCGATCTCCCGCGAGGACAGGAGGGAGGAGACCACTGGGGAGCCCGAGCCCGAGATGACGGGCAGAAGCGTCGACGACAGCATCAGCATCAGCGACGAAGGCCAAGTCGACGACAAGGCTGAGATCGTCGCGGCTTTCAAGGCGGAGGTGCTAAAAGAAGGACATCAAAAAGAAAAGGAAGATGACCGACGACGGGACGAGACGAAGCAGGAGACAAAGGAAGAGGACGTCTGCTCGCTGCGTGACTTCAGGATCAAGAATTGCCCCCTCGTGACCGACCAGGGTGTGGGAGTTCTGGCACGTCCCGCCGCCTCGAAGGACCAGAGGTCACCAACTGGGGGTCACCTCTTGACTGACCCGCGTGACGATCTGCAGATGCGAAGATGCCGCTGGATGACGCATCTGCGGTTGTCCTACTTCCCGCAGATCACTGGCAGCACACTGGGCGGCGCCCACCTGCGCAGCGTTGTACTCGATCAGTGCGGCCTCACCAACGATGGTTTCATCGCGCTCATCAAGGTTGGCCTTGCTCTCGTCGCCTGCGCACTCCTCCACCACATCTCACACGCTCACACACATATCTATACATGAGAGCAGGCATCGCCACGATTGCAGGAGCTGGAGATCAGCGGTGCAGGCGGTGTCGGTACGGGCCTTCCGCGCGAACGCAGAACCATTCGCACAATTGCTCAACTAGGCACCACGCCTCATAAGCCACCCTGGCCGGCCACCAACGCCCACTCACATGTATCTATCCATACGGACCACAGTGCAATTCACGAAGCTTGGCGATGAGGGCCTGCGCGAGCTGGCCAGCCACTGCCCGCATCTCCGGTCCTTGTCGCTGAGCTATCTCCAAGATGTGGCCCTCCGCGACGTCGTCATTCCGCGACTGGAGAGCCTCGTCATTGAGGACATGCCCGGTACCGGCCGCTTAAGAAGAGACGATGGATGATGAAGTTGATGGCTCACAGGTGGTGGGTGGCTGCAGCCATTACGGACGAAACGCTGGGCGCGTTTGTGGGACGCAACACGAAGCTGTGCCGACTTGATGTCCGCGCCGGCGCCGTGCGGTTGGAGAAGGGGACGCGCGGGAGCCGCGACCTGACAACAGCGACGAACCAGATGGTGACGACGGTGATGAGCGTGACGGCGCCCTTTGTCGAGGCGCTCAAGACGGCGCGACCCAACCTGGCCGTGACCTATCGCCTTGTTGACTGACGCAAGTAAAGTTGGCTCGTATCACCACTTAATTGTCTACATTCTCTTCTTCACCTCCAACATCGTGCATGGGGGCTCAAAGCAACTTGGCACCTGTGAGCTGCTCGAGTTCAGTGTAGAGCAATTGGTGAAGCGGCTGCTGCTCTCTCGTGTCCAGCCAGTCCCCCTCCTTGTAGTCGAATCGCTTGGGTCCACTACTCCCACAAAACCACGGAGCAAAAGCTGGTGAGACACAACTCGAGTGCGCTGCACCCTCACAACAGCAAGGAATCACCTGAGCGGCGACGAGAACCAGAGCTGCCGGTTGGGAGTCTGTTTGTTGATCACGTAGGTGCCCTTGTCGCCAAGCCGAATGGTCAGCACGCCGTCCTGAGCACGCCGAGGCACAGGTTAGATGCTGCAACACACGTAAAAAGGGGTCGTGTCTAGAGGCCGCACAGCGTAAGAGATGTCCAAGTCCTCGTCAAGGCCAGCCTCTTCAAGCTTTTGTTGCAGCTCTTCAAGTGTCTCCTCAGCCGCCTCGGTGAATTCGTTGAGGGAGGGAAGAGTGAATCGCCGCATGCCGGAAGGAGGGTGCCAGATAGGAGCGCATAGCGCACTCCGCGTTCGGAGGAGACCCATGCCATTCGCTTGCATAATCGTGCCAGCTGTTACTGGGGGCATGGTGACCATGCGCCTGAGCGACAAAGCGCTGCTTCGCGACGCCCTCATCTTCTGGTTGAGAAAAAAAAAAACTCTGGTGGGCCAAAGAGAAAATGTGAGGAAAAAATTTCACTGACCAGGAAATCTTTTCCCAGCCAAAAGAATAAGCTTAGCATCAGAGAAGATGGAGACCGGCTTCAAGCCTGGTGAGATGCAAGGGCAGGTTAAGCTGAATTTTTCAGTGGATAAAATAGACAATCCAGCCCTCTTCTATTCTCATTCAACCGATCACCTCTGGCAAGGTGAGACGCCACCCAGTGACGATTTTTTGAAAGAAGCGCTTGGCAAGCTCCGAACCAGGCTCCACTATGCCGTGGAGATCGAAGATGTGGATCTTGTCAAGCAGCTCCTTCAAACAGAGCCTGATCTGCTTAACAGCACCTTCAAATGGCGCGGCACCCCTATTCACGTGGTGCGTTCTAGCAGCCCTTCCACACCATCCATGCACTGAAGCTCATGCCCGCCGTGTGCGCTGGTGCGTCCCGTAGGCGGCGATAAAGGGAAATGCAGAGATCATGCGGCTGCTCTTGCAGGCCGCGAAAGAGCGCAAACACCCAAGCCTGGAAACGCGGCTGAGTGCCACCGCCGGCTTTGGCCGCAACCCCATCACCATCGCTGCCGCTAACGGCAACAACGAGTGTTTGAAGCTTCTTCTCGAGCAGTACGTGCGCCCATGCAACTGACCGTCACGATTCTGGGCTGACCCTTGCCAGGATCAAGGGCAAGTGTGAGCACCTGACGAAGAGCACAGACGACCTCGGCATGAGCCCGCTCCATGCTGCTGCCGCCATTGGCAACGTGGAGTGCGTGCTTACGTTGATCGATTTTGGTTCGCTCTCCTTCTTCTCGCTCGCCGTAGCCAACCAGCTGTGAGGCTCACCGGCTCACCGGCGCACTGGTAGGCGAGGACGTCAACGAGCGCTACGATGACATGTCGGCGCTGCATCATGCGGCCTTCTATGGTCATGTCGAGGTGCTGAAGGTACTCCTTAGCAAGGGCTGCCACGTTTCCTGGGCCTCCAGGTACGAAACAATTTATGCTCCCCCCTTCTCTTTCTCCTGTCTTGTCTGACTGTACTCTGCGCGCGGGCAGACGCTCGGGTGAGACTCCACTGCACCGGGCGGCCCTCAGGGGCCACACGGAGTGCGTCCGCGTGCTGTTGGAGCACAAAGCTCAGATTGACGCCAAGTGCGTCTCCTCTCTCTCTCTCCTCTCTTTTGCACGGATCGCAATTCGTGTGAGGCGCTAATGCAAGCCGCGATATGGGCCGCAGGGATTCGGTGGGCAACACGCCGCTGCACCAGGCGGCCTTCTTCGGGCGCATCGACTGTGCTGGGCTCTTGATCGAGGCTGGGGCCGACGTCAACGCCAAAAACAGCATCGGCGCCGTTCCCTTCTCGCGAGCCAATGAAGGCACCGTTCACACCAAAGAAAGACTACTTCGCATTGAGCGCGTCTCATGAGCTCACGCCGGACCTCCTATGCTATTCTCCTTGTCGTTTTGTGCCACACAGACCTCAAGCTGGCGTGGCGGACGCCACGCATCGCCGGAACGAACCCGGGCCCGCGGCACGGCCATTCGGCGACCAAGGTGGGCGCCAAGCTCTTTATCATCGGCGGCTCGTCGGAGCCGCTGGAACAAGCCGACGTCGTCGTGCTCGACACTGGTACCACCGACCTCATGTCGTGTTGCCGATAAGGGCATGACCTCTAAATTCATGTGTGTTCTCCATCAGACGCGATGATGTGGTATCGACCGTCGGTCAAGGGCGACGCCCCCGCCATGCGCTCCTTCCACACAACGACGCTGGTGGGCAGCAAGCTCTACGTGTTTGGAGGCAGTCGCGAGGGGACCTACTTCAACGACCTCTTCGTGTTCGACGCCCGTACGTGCGCCTTTGCCCTGTCCTCATGATGACGTTGACGTTGACGTTGACGTTGACGAGGATGGCTGTGTTGACAATGGCGATGTGCAATGGCAGTTACTATGCAGTGGTCTCGAGTCGAAGCCAAGGGCGACATCCCGACGCCGCGCAGCGGGCATTCGGCAACTCTCTTTGGCTCGCTGATATTTGTGTTTGGCGGCTTCGACGGCACAGAATACCACAACGACCTTTATGTCTTCGACACCCGTACGGACCTCACCTTGCCCATGGCGGTGAATATCTTAAATTTATTTTGCAATATATAGAATATTTGGATATATTCTTCTTTTTCCAAGTTTATTAACACGCTGCCTCAGAGTCGCTCGAGTGGCGCCGTACCGAGCCGTCAGGGGACGTGCCGCCAGCGCGGGCTTGGCACACGGCCAACCAGGTCCGCACCAAGATCTTTTTCTTCGGCGGCACCAGCGTCAGCGCCCACAACGACCTCCATATCCTCGACCCAGGCGTCATGCGGTACCGCCTCATCCTCGATAACAACTCTTGGACCTTGCTCACGAGCTCAACGGCAACGATTCGTCCCCAGATTTTATCGGCAGCCCGTGGTGGGACAGCCTCGCGCGTGCAGCGGCCACGCCTCGGCCCTTGTGGGGAGCAAGCTGTTCTACCTGGCTGGCGGCATGTTTGACTCGGGCCTCGACGACCTCAACATCCTCGATACCGAGAGCTTCAACTGGTCGGCCGTCAAGCTCAAGCTCGGCGGACAGCGGTCCAAGTGGACCATGGCCAACTTTAGCGGGCACAACCTGACCCTCGTCGGGTCAAGCCTCTACTGCTACGGCGGCTACTTCTTCGAGAAGTACAACACCGCCGTGCGCGTCATGGAGACTGGTGCGTGCCGCAGTGCCCGTCATGTTACAGTCGGCAGTTGGTGTCGTGTGGCTGTTGGTTGACTGGAGGCGCGGACAGGCACGCGGACGACACTTGAGTCGGACATGAAGAATGCGTTCCTGACGCAAGACTTTGCCGACGTGACGTTCCGCTTCCCGGCCGAGGACAACAGGCTCATCCAGGCGCACAAGATCGTGCTGGCCTCGCGCAGCCGCAAGTTCCGCGATCTCCTTCAGGGCGTCGCCCACGACACGGAGGATCCGGTCGTCATCGACATCCACGACATCCCGCGGGAGCTGTTCCAGGTGCTCCTCGAGCTGTGCTACACGGACTACTTGTCCTCTGTACGACGCGCCTATCCGCTCGCTCGCTTTTTGTTCGGATTTTCGTCCTCATCACTGTCATTTGTCATTGCTCCACCACCAACGATGATGCAGTGCCCGCACCAGGCCCAGCGCCTGCTGGCGTTGGTCAAGGAGTACCTCCCGCATGCCTACAAGCGCACGCTCGGGTGCCTCATCCAGAAGGCCAAGGTGCGGCGACCATCATCCGGCTTGCGTGCACTGCGCACATACATGTGCTGAAAGGCCCTTTTTGTTTCCCTTTCTTTCGGGTGGTCAGGTTGCATCGTCGCTGGGGGATGACCTCCGACAGAACGCGTTGGGGTCGCCCCTGTACTCGGACGTCATGTTCGAGGTCGAGGGCCATGACGTGCCCTGCCACAAGGTCGTCATCGCCTCGCGTTGCCCACAGTTCCAGGCCATGTTTCTCTCTGGTGCGATACACTTTTCACCCCTTTTTCTCTTTAAATACAACCAACTCATGCTTCCCCCCCCCCAATATTCAGGCATGAGGGAGAGCACGGCCGAGAAGATCCCTCTTGACTTGCACTACCCGATCTTCTTGCTGTTCCTCGAGTTCCTCTACACCGACGCCGTGGACTTCTCCAAGGTACGCGCTGGCGTGCTCTGAAGCGCGAACCAAGAAGCTGCAGCCCTCACCGCCAATGTGGGCTGTTCATCTAATACAGGTCTCGCCAAACGACGTGATTGAGCTGCTTGGCGTGGCCAACCAGTACACGCTGGACCAGCTCACCGACCGATGTGAGCACGAGCTCCAGAAGTTTATCGGTTCGGCGCCTCCAGCAGTCCCGAGGTGGGTGTGCTTTTTTCATTGAGGGCTCACACCATGGCGTGTGAACGCGCAGATTTTGAGAATGTTGTGGTCCTTTTCCAAGCGGCGTCGCTCTACCACGCCGACCGGCTCAGGTCGGCCTGCTTCAAATTCATCCTGCGATCCTATGACAAGTTGGAGAAGGAAGGCGTCCTCGAGCAGCTGAGCGCGGACGTCGTGGAGGAGCTTAACACCCTCAAGGAAAACATGGACTTGGACAAGTTTGGGCCGTTCGCCGCACCAGTGTCCGAACCCTGCCCACAACACCCGGCACCCAGCAAGCTCTCCTCTTGAGGCTTGTACGCGACAAAAGTTCAAAACTCTTTTTCTCTTTTTTGTCCTCATTTTCTGCGTTTCCCGCCAAATATTTTTCGGACGGGTTTCTTTGTCCGCGTACGTTTGGCGGGAAACGGGCAAAAGTGATGAAGGTAAAGACGGTCCTCATCTCTTGGCATGGTCGCGAGCCCGTGTTTAGTGTAGATACCCACAGTTCCGGCCGTATTGCCACAGGAGGTGCTGACAAGTGCATAAACGTACGTATTTTTCGCCATGCTTACCGCTTGCTGGCCCAGTCCTTACAATCTGCTGGCAGATTTGGAAAATCGTTTGCTCTGCTCCTGAAGTGTCCGTAGAGTTCCTGGCCAACTTGACCCGACACCAAAAAGCAGTAAATGCCGTCCGCTTCTCACCCAACGGTTCGCTTCCTTCCCCTCTAGGCCGCATGACTCACCATTAACCTCCAGTACGTGTCCCTTAGGAGAATACTTGGCTACAGCGAGTGATGGTGCGGCTCTTGGCCGCTTGCCATTGCACAATTCTGGTCTAACCCTTTTCCTCCAGACAGCACAGTGATCATATGGCAGTTTGGTGGGGAGGGCGCAGTCGCTCCTGCCTTTGGCGCGGAGGACTCTGAGATCGTCAACAAAGAGACTTGGAATGTTGTCCGTGTGCTTAGGTGCGTTGCATCTCTCTCCTCTCAATGCCGCTGCGTTCTCTCCTGCTGCGTCTTATGCTGACTTGCGTACTGCAGAGGCATCTCCGACATCTATGACCTCTGCTGGTCGCCGTGTTCGTCCTTCTTGGCGACGGGCAGCACGGACAATACGACCATGATCTGGGTAGGCCGTATCCCATGTGAACAGTACCTGTGAACGTTTGCTCACTGTACGCATTACCACAGGAGGTTAGTACGGGCCGGCTGTTGCAGAAGATGGCCGATCATGCCCACTATGTCCAAGTACGCCGAGCAAAGATAGTTGCTGCCAAATAACAAGTTTGTTGATAAACAACCTGCCTGGATGCAGGGGGTGTCCTGGGACCCGCGAGGCAGGTATCTCGCTACACAGAGCTCTGATCGCACTGCTCGCGTCTACAAGTCAGCGCGATCGCAGCCGAAGAAAGAAGCCTCTTCTGCTGCTGCAACAGAAGACGTTGCTGCCCCAGCCACACCGGCCCCCAATGTCTACTCCAAGCTGGTCACTGCTTACGTGATCTCGTCAATCGAGTCCAAGGCACGCAAGCTTGACCAAAAGGCCACAAACTTTTGGTGCGTCGTGGTACTTACGCGGCTTTCAATGCTCTCAACGCAGACCCCCGGGCCAGTGCAGGCACACAAGCAAAAACTGTTCCTGGACGAAACGACACCCTCGTAAGTTGCCTCCTTTCCTCACGTAATTCATCCAATTCATGTCGTCTCTGACTATGTGGTTCGCTCTCCCTTCTTAACTCTGCAGTTTTTTCCGCCGTCTGGCTTGGAGCCTCGATGGCAGTCTGCTGGTGACGCCCATGGGGCAGTTCTACCCACCATCCTCGTGCGTCGCCGTGTGGCAACCACTCATCCTATTTGCGCAGCTCGCTGATTGTTTTTCTCTGACACCTCAGCGCCTTGGCCACGTCCGATGATAAAGAGAACGCGGGGTCCGATCATCTGCCCGCCCACTGTGTCTACGTCTTTACTCGAGGAGTGTTGAATCGGTATGTGGTCGCCGGCTTTTTCAGACAGTCGATTGATTCGGCTTTGCAAGCGTTGACTTGAGACCTCCTTCTCCTCCTCAAAAGGCCCGTTCTCTGTCTTCCTTGTGGCCCCAAGCCGGCGGTCGCTGTCCGCTTCAGTCCTCAGGTCTACAAACTACGACCGACAGACGCTACGCCTGCACTGAAGCTTGATTACCGCATGTATGGAGACACTTCCTTCCCTCTTGAAAGCCATTCAGTTGGTGAACGATAGGAGTGGCGCGCTTCAGGGTGTTTGCTGTGGCTACATTCGACGCCGTGTTCGTGTACGACACGCAGCACACATACCCCTTGTGCCACATCACAGGCCTTCACTACGCCGCTCAGACCGACCTAGCCTGGTGCGTAAGAGCAGCTCTTCGGTTGAATGCGGCCACCGTAGAGACTTGTTCGGCGCGCTAATGATGAACACCCGCCCACACGGACACGCACACACAGGTCGACTGACGGGCAGATGCTGGTGGTGACGTCGACCGACGGCTACTGCACATTCATCACCTTTGCCGCGGATGAGCTGGGCGAGCCCTTGTCAAACGACGAACGACAACAGATCCCCCATTTGACTTCGTCGCGAGCTGTGTAGTTAAGAGCGGGCCACAAGAGAGCGGGTGACAAAACAGGTTCATTTTTCCCATTTTGCAGCTCAATATCTGCGCCCCGACTTGCAGAAGGCGGCAATGCTTGGGAGTTTCTTGAAGGAGTCCCGGAAGAAGGTCAGCAAGGGGAAGCTGGCGAGCGCGATCGGCAGCTCTCGATCGATGGCCTCCAGTAGCGAGAAGAGCATGACATCGACAAAGGTAAACTAGCCAGGCCACCAAGCTTCAGCACTTGCGCTAGCGAACTCGAGCGAGGTACGACGTCAGCGGGGGTACCTTGTCACCCACGAGATGCATGGTATGGTTCTTGGCCATGACGCTACACACTCCCTCGAGGGCTTCGGCCAAGTACTCGCGGAAGAACTTCTCCTTGAGCTGCGCTTCCTTGTACTCGGAGCACTCCTGCCCAGCATCATGAGTCGATTGCCTTAGTAGAACGCGCGGTACAACCGTACCTGCTTCATGAAGTCGGCATTCCACAGCGCTTGCTGTATCTCCTCCAGCTGCTCCATCTACCGAGAGGACATGCTGAGCAAGGGAAATGCTACAGCACGAGGGGCGTACGTACCCACATATCGCATTGGGCCATCTGTGTGGGGTTGGTGCCGTACATGTTCGCCTTGCGCGCGAGGTGCCTAACGATAGCGTTGGCGTGTACAACCCTGATATCGCCATCCTCTGGAGCCTTTTCATATAAGAAAGGGCTTCTCTTGCTCGCAGAGCAACGTACCCAAGAGAGGAAGCTGATTGAACTCGTAAGAGTGCTTGGCCGCGGCGAACTCTGCCAACGGCGTGGTGGTTAACGTATGCAGGCTGCGCCTTGCCGGTGATATGTGTACCTCTTCCGTTGAGACTTATTTCTCTATACTCGAGGCCTGTCATGGCCAAGAGCAGACGCACCTTGTCACAAGAACCGCGCACCCCGAAGTACGTCAACTGAAGCATCGTCTTTCTTGTTTGTTTGTCTCTACACTGCTCTCCACTGAGTAGAGCAGGCGAACCGGCAAGTCGGAAAAAACATCAACCAATGGCGGTAGAGCAACTAAGCCCCTCGCACTTCCCCCACTAAAAAGACAGTCCCAAAGCTCTTCACGGGCACTCATATGACGCGGACGTATACGTCGCAACGTTCCAGGTGAGTTCCAGTTTCTTCGACCGAGGAGTGAGTCACCACACACGGCCGGCCACAGAACAACTACAGCTTGCGGGCAAAGTCAAGGTAAGGCATGCGCACATGCGGGGAGGTGGGAGACACGGACCAAGACCTCACTGTGCGAGCCCACAGGCAAAAACCCGCCCAGCCTCATATCTCCGTATTTTCCCTGGTTTTCTGTTTGGCACCCATCCAGAATACGGACCAGGATTTCTGTCCCAGTATTTAAGGGACGAGTACACTTCCGTACTCGACATAACCTTCCCTGATATCAACACACAAACGCACAACTACTACCACCCTCCTCCTTACTTCAGCAAACAGAATGTCCTCCAACTTGAACCAAGCGAACCTCAACGCTGCCGCTGCCGCGCCTAACCCGGTCGTCCACAAGCCGCTCGCCGGCCAGGCTGCACCACTGGCCGCCGGTATGCAGAACCTTTCACTCAACGACAAGGTCGTGCATGAGGCCGAGCGCGTTATCCAGCACGCTCCCCTTGTCGAGAAGGAGATCATCAACGAGCGACCGCTCGAGGTGCGCCGTGAGCACCACGTGCAGCCCATCATCCACGAGACCGAGCACCGCATTCAGCCCATCATCAAGACCCAGGCCACGACCGAGCAGCCCATCATCGAGAAGGTTTGTAAACTCTCTCACTTTCTTCCATGATGTGGATATGAAAACTTACACGAGCGTTACTTCTTCGTCTGTGCAGGACAGGAACGTGATGCAGGCACCAATCGTCGAGCGCGCAGCGTTGCCGGCCGGCCTCGAAGCCGTCGAGCGTGCCGGCCCCCAGGGCATCCTTCACAAGGCCAAGCTCGAGAGGGAAGTGGTGCACGAGCACCCGGTCGAGGTCAGGCGCGAGCACCACGTGCAGCCGATCATCCATGAGCGCGAGCACCGCATCCAGCCCATCATCAAGACCCAGGCCACGACCGAGCAGCCCATCATCGAAAAGGACAAGAATGTCATGCTCCCGCCCGTCGTCGAGCGCGCTCCGCTGCCGGTCGGCCTCGAAGCCGTCGAGCGTGTCGGACAGGAGGGCATCCTCCACAAGGCCAAGCTCGAGAAGGACGTCGTGATCGAGCATCCGGTGCAGATCAAGCATGAGCATCATGTGCAGCCGATCATCCATGAGCGCGAGCATCACATCCAGCCCATCGTCAAGACCGAGGTGACTGCCGAGCAGACGCACCTCAGGACCGACAAGAACGTCATGCTTCCTCCCGTGGTCGAGCGTGCCGCCCTTCCGCTCGGCCTCGAGGCTGTTGAGCGCGCCGGTGCTGGCGGCATTGTTCACAAGGCCAAGCTCGAGAAGGAGATTATCGTCGAGCACCCCGTGCAGGTCAAGCATGAGCGCCACATCCAGCCCGTGATCCACGAGCGCGAGCACCACATCCAGCCCATCGTCAAGACCGAGGTCACCGCCGAGCGACCGGTGATCGAGCAGGCCCGCGACGTCCTGCTGCCGCCCATCATCGAACCCACCGTTTTGGTCAGCGGCCCGGCGCTCAACGCCCTTCCTGCCAACACCATCATCCAGCCCACCACGCTGCCCGTATCGGGAGCTGCTGGCCTGGCGACCGAGAGGGGCTTGGCCCACAAGCACAAGCACGGTGCCGACGTCCACGCGCATAAGCACGCTGACGTTGCCGACCCGAAGCTGGCCCACAAGCACAAGCACGGAGCTGATGTGCACACGCACAAGCACGCTGACATCGCCGACCCGAAGCTCGCTCACAAGCACAAGCATGGCGCTGACGTCCACGAGCACAAGCACGCTGTGGCGGCTGATCCTAAGCCTCTTGGTGCCACGCACGCGCCCCTTGCGACGGACCACACTGGTGCCAAGCAGCACGCAAGTGTAGGTCAGAAGATCAAGGGCGCCCTCAAGGAGGTTCAGGGCACCATCACGCGAAACCCGGCCAAGAAGGAGGAGGGCAAGATGCTTATGCACGGCGTCGATCCCGCCACCGCTGCGTCCAGCACACGCTTGTAAAGTGAGTGAGTGCGTGAAACATAAAAGACTTTCTCAACATCTTCTCGTTTCCAGCACCACACGATCAGCTGGCCCCAAGTAGCGGTCTGGCATAAACCTGATAAGCCCAATCACATAGTCCTTCAGGCCCATCTAGGGCTCGAAACCGCAGCGGTGAATAAAATGGATAGCAACCTCCACACGGCCAGCCCAGCTTATGTGCTGACTGAACAGCTGAGTCAGCCAGCATCCCCAAGTACAAGCATCCTCGCACCATCAGGCACCAAGGTTGGGCCAAGCAGTGGTTCCGACGGCCTGACAGAGCTCCTTTGCCATGCATTGGAGCTGCTGACACACGACAAACCAAGGGGAAAGTGCCAAGAAGTGCTGGCGCAGGTAGAGCAAGGGCTGGCCCGAATCAAAGGCTGAGTTCACAAGACTACATGCCCAACGCTGGATAAGCTATCATCCAATTGGCATTGTCGTACTGTGACGCGGAGCTGGAGCTGGCAGAGAAGCGGCACATGCTGGAATGCAAGCGGTACAACTGGCTTGAGGTGGACGATATCGACGACGCCAAGGACGAAACAACGGCGGGATGGACGACGCCAACGATGACGATGAAAACGATTTTGGCGAAGAAGAAGCGTTTCTTAGCGACCTCAACGGTTGGGCAGAGAGGCCGTAGGCAAGTTGTCCCTGCCATTAATTCGCTTCCTGCAAGCCCTTCTTCTTAAGCGGCTGATCTGGGAGACATCCAAGCCGTACAGCGCCTGCTCTGCATGCTGGTGCAGTTCGGCATTCCTGTCAGAGACGGCGGCCGCTTGATACCTTCGGTTATCATGATGGTGATGATGCGCCTTCTTCTTCTTCTTAGTCCGTCGCAAGGGATGTAAGGAAAAGTGGAGCATCTGTATTTACGAGACGGGGAGTGGAGAAGCACTACGAATCAACGACCAATGCCGATCTCGAGCTAAAGTGTTGGTGTGCTGTTCGGCTGGGGCGCCGGAGGCAAAGGCTTTTAATCTTGCTTGGTCACACGCGTGCGAGGAGGAACAGGAGGAGGCTGCCGGAGAGTGGGCTGAGCCTATATGTTTAGTGGGCGCACAATCAGCCACAGACTTCACTCACAGCAGCTCTGCCTGAGAGAAAGGGTGATGAGCGTACCGGAATCCACGAGGGGCAATCGTCCCACTCGACATCCTCAACAGAGACCGAGGCAGGCGGAGCGATGTGGTGAACGGCTTCCTCCTCCTGCTCCTCTTGCTCCTGGTCCTCGAAGACACGGTCGGGAGGGGGAGGAGGGGGAGGCGTGGGGCAGCAAGTCTCCGGTTCAACGCTACGCATCAGGGCCAGCTTCACCTCGCCCATCAGCTCCTGAGCCAGAATGTCGAGCCTGCCAAGGGCGTCGCTGCCGGCGGCAGCCGCTTGGTTGCCCATCTGAACGGCACCGGCGTACAAGGCGCTGCCCTTCTCGCGAGCAACGTCCCGCGCCTCGGTGTAGAGGGAGTCGCTCTTGGCAGCGATGTTCCTGAAGAGCGGCGCCTGCTTTTCGATCAAGCTGGCAATGGCGGCTTCCATCTCCTCCCTAAGTCACTTGTACGTTAGTCATTGGTCCTTCCTCCCTGCTCGAAGAAGGCGAGAGACAACGTACTTGAAGTTCTTCATGGCGCCGCTTGCGCCCGCCCGAAGACGCTGCACGTTCTGCTCCTCGATAAGGTTGCGGACTTGGCCCAAGAGGACTTCAAGGCGCTCGGCCAGCACCCTTTCGAACCGGGACAGGTTGGCCCTGAGGTTCTGCATCGCCTGATCGACGTTGATCTGCATCTGGGACAACTGAAGCTTGTTCATCAGCTGCCGTGCCACAACGTTGTGGCTCGCGTTGGACTCGTCCTGTGGACGGTAGGCGCAACAGTCTTCATGAGCCTTGCGGTCGCCGATGGTGATCAGGGCGGGACAATATCCAGGTCCCTGAGCGACCTCCCAGATGCCTTCATCGTTCTGAACTACTCCCCACTGCAGATAGATCGGTCAGCATGAGCGAAAGACAGGAAAAACATGGACAAGACGAACCCTGCAGTGGATGAGGAGGTTGTTGAGCTTCTTGGCAGCCGGTTCAGCAGTAACGAACTGGTCTACTTGGGCAGGGCGGGAGTCGAGAGGACAATGGCCCTGTAGCTCCACCCACGAGGCCAGGCAAGCACGGCAGAAGACGTGCTTGCACTTGCCGGTGCCCACGGGATCGTGGAGGAGTCCCTTGTGGATCTCGCACTGCAGCTGTGTGGCTTCCTTCTGGGGGACACCCTTGAAAAGGACGACGGGACGTCTTTCCTCTTCTTCGGGCTGCTTGTTCTTCATCTGCTCTTGCTCTTCGGTATTCTCAAGCAGGGGCTGCTCTTGCTCTGCTGCGTGGGTAGGGTCCATGGTGTAGGATGTTGTTGTTTGTAGGTGAAGGTCTTTGTGTGAGAGTCGTTTTGTGTTGGCAAATGCCAAAAGGGAGTCCCTACCAGAAAGGCAGCCAAGTCTCGGCCACTTGCGAAAGAGCTCCATCGCCGAAATTTAGGCAGAAGGAGGTCGGGCAGTAACAACCAGCCGAAGGGAGAGCAATGTAGAGGGCACAACGCAGAAAATCGACGGAGGCTACGCCCGCTGCCCAAGTAGACTAACGGTAACATTGCTTGAATTCTCCAGTAGTAGGGCAAAATTTATGATATGTTCGAAAAAGCAAGGTGAACGGAATGACCAGCTCACGGAGAAGAAATCTTTATTGAATTGTACGAATGAAGTGTACGCTGCTGTCCATCGTACTTCTTGTGGCTGCTGGCCTCTTTGCTGCCGAGGCCTATCGCGCCGTGAAAACTTCTGCCCGTGACGGCCCTGCGGAACAGTGGTACACTCAGGTAGGGAGCATTTCTTTTTGCTACCAAAGCCAACGTCCTCTTTATCTTACTCCGCTTTACCTTAGCGCCTGGATCACTTCAATGGCCAAGAGACTCGCACCTGGTGCGCCCCTTGCTCCTTTTACACTCCCGTAAAGAGGTGAACCTCACGCCTGTTCCTCCGCTTGCAGGAAGCAGCGCTATTTCGTCAACGACACCTTCTGGGACCCAACTGCCCCCGGCCCTATCTTCTGTACTTTTACCTCTCTTCTTGCTTCACTTTGGCTTGCTTCGAATAACTTTGTGCCTGTTCACGGTCTCTTCAGTCCAAATGGGCGGTGAGGGTGCCGTGAGTGGCGAAGACGTGGTCGTTCTCCAGATGGTGCAGTACGGCATCAAGCACCGTACGTTCTCCTTCTCCCTTCACTTTCTCCCATACTGACCGCAGTGATCACTTGAACCTTGAAGGCGCGCTGATGGTCACGCTGGAGCACCGGTTCTACGGCACAAGCCAGCCACTTCCCGATCTCTCCATCGAGTCCCTCCGCTTCCTGTCGTCCCAGCAGGCGTGCGTGCTCGCGCTTCCTTTCCTCTTCCTACTTGCCACCAAACGCTAACGTGCTAGGACAGGCTCGCCGATGCGGCCGAGTTCCTGCTCTGGCTCAAGGACCAGTATAACGCTCCCAACTCTCCCATCATCACCTTTGGCTGCTCCTACCCTGGTGCGGCCCTCCTCTGCCTGCTCCTCCGCGCACGTGAGCGTCGTGTCTGACCACAATGGATCTGCGCAGGCGCGCTGGCCGCGTGGTTCCGCCTCAAGTACCCGCACGTGACCTACGCCTCGGTGGCCTCGTCGGCGCCTGTGGAGGCCACTCTCGACTTCTTCCAGTACCTCGATGTCGTGGACCAATCCCTTGGTTCGTGTTTTCTCCCCCAATACAAGGTTTCTTGTTTTCGTCGTACTTACGTGCTCTTCTCAGAGTATTTCGTTGGTGACCAGTGCGTTGCCAACGTCAAGAAGGCCACCGCCGCCGTCCAGGCGTTGGCGAGCACGTACGTAGTATTCGCCTCGACTTGACGCGATTTCATGGGGAAGAATCGTTCATGACTCGTGACTTATGTGCTTCGGTTCAGGTCTGGTGGTTTGGCCAAGCTGCAGACCCTGTTCAACATGTGCGGCCCGATTCAAAACCACCTTGACCTCGCCAACTTCTACTCGTCCCTCGCCGGCAACTGGATGGGCACCGGTACGATTCGCTTCGCTTGCCCCCCCCTTCATTATCAATCCATCTTTCTTGCTTTATTCACGTTGTACGGTGAGTGATCTCATCCTTGCCCTTGAATGTTATGTGGTGGGTCCCTTTAGTCCAATACAACGACGAGAACGGCAACCCTCTTGATGTTATCTACGTACGTCGCGCCGGTTTGATCTTTTTTTTCTCGATCCTTTCGGCTCATCTGATGCAATGTTGTGTGAATCTCCTGTAGTTGTGCAAAAT
This sequence comes from Acanthamoeba lenticulata, assembly GCA_002179805.1. Lineage (NCBI taxonomy): Eukaryota > Discosea > Longamoebia > Acanthamoebidae > Acanthamoeba > Acanthamoeba lenticulata. The sequence continues at coordinate 29,917 of NAVB01001387.1, read as the reverse complement.
CATGACGGAGCCCGGTGCGGACCCGCTCACGGCTTACATCAACATCTCCAACATCTTCCTCCGCTCCCAGGAGGTCTGCCCCTTGCTTGTGATGATGATGATGATGTGATGAACGAGTTCACGGGCTAACAATAGGGGCACTTTCTGCCTCCAATACCGTTGTGTAGCAATCCTGCCTGGACGTCTCCTACGCGGACACCATCGCGCAGCTGCGCGATACGTCGCCCGAAGCCGCCGGAGTGGGCATTCGCCAGTGGGTCTACCAGACCTGCGTCGAGTTTGGCTACTTCCAGACCTCGGACTCGGACAACCAGCCCTTCGGCAACGGCATGCCCCTCCAGTTCTCCCTCGACCAGTGCCGGTGAGCCCCTCCCTCCTCCTCTTCTTCTTCTAGAGCTGTTTTTAAAAAGAAGTAAGGGACTGATCGCCCTCATGTGGGAGTCTAGTGATGCGTTCGGCCTGATCAACCCGCCCAACATCAACGGCACGAACGACATCTATGGTGGCCGCAACTTGCCCACTTGGGGTCCCTCCAACATTCTCTTCGTCAACGGTGCGCATCTCCTTCTTCTTCTTCTTCTTCTTCTTCTTTTGTTCGTTACCTCTGCTGACTGGTGACGGGCGATGGTCCAGGCAACATCGACCCGTGGCATGCGCTGTCGATCACCAAGAGCGTCTCGCCCACCATCACCTGTACGTGGCACACATGCACTCGTTCATACTTGGCCTCACAAAGCTAACTGCTCCGCCATGCCAGCCGTGTTCATCAACGGCACTGCCCACTGCGCCAACGTACTTCCTGCCCGCGACAATGACCCGCCCAGTACGTGTTGGGCCCTTAAAAGGCGAGATCATATAACATAGGTCTCACGTTCTTGCTCTTGTACTTGCATGAACAGGCTTGGTGCAAGCGAGGAAGGACATCCAGGCCCAAATTGACCAGTGGCTCGCCCAGTACCCCAAGCGCCGCTAAATTCACTCTTCAACAAGCTTGTTGTTCTCTCCTTCTCCACAAGGAAGGAAAAAGATCTTCTATTTTTGTTTGCATTTCTTTTGCGTTTCGTCCAAAGATGCTCCTCGACCTGCCTGACGAGCTGCTCTTGGGCGTACTGCGGTGGCTTAAGGGGCATCAGCTCGCACGCTGCGGGCTCACTTGCCAACGCCTTCATGCGCTCAGTCGCGAACCCGCCCTCTGGCGGTACAACAAGATCTTTTGCAAGGAGTGGGAAGGAGCATTTAATTAGATGGATCTCTTTATGAGAACCACGACGTAGGAGTCTTTGTGAGGCGCGACTGCAGGCGCAGCAAGCAGAAGATGCGCGGCTGCCTCGTCCGCAGCTGCTGAAGAACCCCTGGGAAACTATTAAGGACGAGGCGTGGTGGGACAAGGCACCGACGCAAACCTGGCAACAGACCTACGTCGAGATGCTCCAGTCCTGTTTCGGTGCGCTCTTCTACTTGCCGTCAATCAAGAGTGCACGAGTGCACTTTTCTGATACAAGCAAGTGCAGGCCCGGTGGAGGAGCGAGAGTGCGAGCTGGGTTCGGGTATTGGCTTCTACGGGCCTGCCATTGATCCGAAGAGGCGGCGAGCGGCGGTGCAGTGCCACGACTGCCTCCTCCTACTTCCTCGCTTGCTCGATCCCGCGTACGCCATCAGGACTCCTCATCCCCTACATTTCGTCCACAACTCAAGCGAACGCCAGGCTCTCTATAATCAAGGTCGACTTGGCAGACGAGCTGGCGAAGGGCTACGTGGGCTCCGAGGTAGAATACAACGACGACTACCTTTACTGCCGCCAGCTTTACCTAGGCCCGAACCGCGACGCCTCGCAACATCGCCTCCAGATTCGTCGCTGGCACGATGGTAGCCTCGTGCGGACCATAGAGGACGTGTCTGAGGTGAGCGCGGTCTCCTCCTGCTTCGCCGTGTGGCGGTACGTGATTTTGATGCGACGCCGTTGCATCGCCTCAACATGGACGATGAGCTGATGACGACATGGTGGAGCAGCCCCAACAGAAGCGTGGTGGAAGTGTTCGACGCCTCTGGCGCGACGTCCCTCTGGTCAACCGCCGTACCTGCTGTCTCGGCCCTGACCCTCCTGGCCGACAAAACTGAAACTGCCACCAACGGTACGTTGTGGCCACTTGATTCTCATCTGGTCCTCATGGAGGCCATTGCCACATATCAGGTCTACTGCTATGCGGCATCGACCAGTGGCGCCTGTTTGAGCTGAGGACAGGCCGCCCTCTGCAGGGCGCCCTTGACATCAAATGCGCCCCGGGCGATTCGCTCAACGTTCAATTCACGTCGCACCACCTCGTCATCGTCTCTCTGAATCAGATTGACGGTAAGCCCCCCACCCATGATTAGTACGCACTGCAGTGGACGGCTGATCGGGCCTCAGTGATTTGGAAGGCCGGCCAGGGCTCTACGGAGGTGAAGCGGGCCACCTTACATCGTGACGAGAGCGGAGGACGCAAGGCCAAGTTCGTAGAGGCGCACGCGGTCGAGGTCGAAGTCACCGGCCGACCAGCCGGCGCCCCGCGCTTTCTCCTGTGTTCGCTCCAGCAAGATGGCTGCTTTGTCTGTCGCACGCTGCCAGAATGCGCACCGGCAGGCTCGGCCACACCACCAGAGGCAAAGCACTTCTTCAAGCCGTGGACAGCGTGGCACTTTGGCAGCAACGCCATTCGTATGCCTTTCGTGACCTTTCTTGCGTTCTAAGTGCGCTCGAACTGAGTTGTCGAACCAACCAGGGCACCGGGGAAACGGCTCATTGTGGTGTGACGGGCAGCGCCTGCTTCTCCGCAGACCAAACAATCCCCGGGTGCGTTCTGGCCTGTCTGCTCAACCGAGCCTGGGCTATGCTATGCCGTGCTATGTGACACATTGCTAACGGGCTGGGCAGGTGGAAGTGTGCCGATGGCGCGACCTGCTCGCGTGCCAGGAACTGTACCTGGACGGCCACGTGATCGCCGTCAGCTTGGTCGGGCGAGCGGGCGCGGTGGTGGCGCTTTGCCTCGAACGGGGGGAGCAGAGAAAGCGCTGGGTTCTGCGTGTCTTTGTGCCCTCGCCCTGAGCGGCACGGCAACTTCTGTGTTTATTTATTTCTCCTCAAGGACAAAGCTTCCACTTCTTCGTCTCGATCAAATGGAGATGAAGAACTTGTGGCAGTACATGTAATATGCGATGAGGCACCACATGGACATGCCCGTCAGGTTCATCGCCAGATTCATGCGGTGCGTGTTGTCCCCATAGGTGTCCCAGCTGAAGGGCATGTAGCCGTTGAGGATTTCGTGTCCCTGTACACGCACACGTCAGCACTCACCGGTGTGGCCACAAGAAGACACAACAACGTGGACGAGCGCGAGGATGACGTACAAGGTAGATCAGGATGGGGTTCATGCCTGCCATCGTCGAAAACGTAACAAGCGCGTCAGTGATAAGGGGAAGCAGAGAGCTTTGGGTGGGGTGGGGGGGCGGAGAAGCGGAGAGGAAGAGAGAGAGAGAGAGACGGTACCGATGAAGCGGAACGGAGAGCCGTTCCAGAGCGCGAACACATCAATCAATAAATAGAAGGTTGCCAGCAGGAAGAAGGCCATCGCCGCCGTCGCGAAGATGAACGAGGGCGACCACCTGGAGGAACCGACCAGCGCGCGCACGTCAGTCGCGATCACCTTTGGTGTGAACCCTAAAAAGCAAGAGGAGCCGACGCGTACAGGTTCTTGTTGATGGGGAAGAAGCCGCCGTTTTGCTTGGCCTCGCACAGGCCCAGCGCGATGAAGCCCAGGACGACGCTCCAGATGTACCACCGCACGACGCGATGCTTGTGGTCCTTCCACGTCAGGAGCGTGCGCCCCGAGTGCAGGCCCAGGAACACCATGAAGATCGAGGTGAGATTGCCCAGGGTGCCCTCCGGGTCGTACGAGCCCGTCAGGTAAAGCGCTGCACATACGTGGCGACACGTAAGCAAGGTCTTGCCACGTCAGCCATCGGGCGAGGGACAGAGAGCGCACGCACGTTGGCAGGTGGGCGAGTTGTAGATGTGGTCCTCGGTGAAGATCTTCTTGTCGATGTAGCCCGCGGCGCCGCCCGTGCAGTCAAAGTACTTGCCGTAGTCGCCGATCCCGCCTGTGCCACGTCACCATCGCGTGAGACCACGTTTGTCGTGCGAGGTCAGGTCATGAGGAGAAGGACGAAGAGGACAAGGAGGAGGACGATACCAGGGCCGAGGTAGCCGCGGCCGCAGCCGGGGACGTCGAGGAAGAAGGTGATCATGAAGTAGGTGAACAGGAAGGAGAAGGCCACGAGCCACTGCGGCCAGTAGGGCAGGATATCGCCCAAGAGGGTGTACAGCCAGGTGCTCTTCATGACGTTCTCGCAGCCCTCCTCGTCGCCGTCGACGTCGAACACGTCGCGGGTGAAGCGTTCCTCGCTCTTGTCGCTCTCTTCAAAGTTGATGGCCTCCGAGGCGAAGCGCTTGCGCTCGAGAATAGGCGACGACGCGCCGTCTCCGCCGATCACGCCGCCGGCGCTGTGATGGTGGTGATGCGCGCTGCCGCGATGGTCGGCGAAGCGGCGGTAGACGCGGTAGATGCGCCGCCAGGACCACTTGGGCACGAACAGCACCACGAGGCCCACCACGAGGTAGGCCACGGCGAAGCGCATCAGCACGCCCGGGATGCGCCACGTCTGCCACTCATAGCCGTTGTTCTGGAACAGGCCCAGTCCTGGACCAGTTCCCCCCCCCCCACGACAACAACGACATCAGAAAACGAACATAAAGACAAGAGCGAAAACGACAACAAAACGAAAACGACAACGAAAGAACGAAGACGAAGGACGGGGAGGGGACGAACCGGCGAGGATGACGAAGCGCCGGATGATCTTGACCAAGACTTCGCGCTTCGGCGTGCGCTTCTTCTCGAGCGAGGCGAAGGAGATGGCCATGGAGGTACCCATGATCCAGATGAACCACGGGAATACCAGGTCGGCCACCGTGATCCCGTTCCAGGCCGAGTGGTTGAAGAACCAATAGCCGCCTGAGGCATGCATGGAATGCAACAGGCGGGCGACGATGAGCATCAGCAGCGCTCACGAGGGCGACGAGAGGAGAGAAAGAGATGGCCCACCTCCGCCATAGTTGACAAAGATCATGATGGAGATGGCCAGACCGCGCACGGCGTCGAGCGAGTTGACGCGCGAGCTCGCGGCCGCAGGCTTGGGCGCGGGCTGCTCGGTCTGTCCCCCGTTTCCCGTCTGACGTCAGTTTGGCCGCCGGCGCCTCCGCTGTTGCTCGGGAGGAGATCGGTACCGGAGCGCCGTACATGGCGGCGAGGGCGTCGCCGGCCTGGCGCTGCTGGCGCTCCTCCCAGGCCTTGGTGCCATAGCGCCAGGCAAAGGTGCCGACCAGGTAGGCGATGGCAAGCCCGCCGATGATGCCCATCGCCACGTAGATGGGCACGTTGGCGTCGTCGGGCTGGTGCGCGATCACGACCTGCGCGATCAGCTGTTCCTCGCCGTGCCTGCTGGCGTTGGCGCCGGGCACCACCGAGCGGACGTCGCGGATGATGACCATGTAGACGCCATGCTCGCCAAAGTGGTAGTCAAAGGTCGCCAGCACGCCGGCGCCGCGCACGGGGTGGCCCTCGTCGTCGTGGGTCTCATGATGAAGGTCGACGAACGCTCGGAGGGCGTCGATGTCGTGGTGCCGCCGCAAGTCGCGGCCGGGCTGGATGTCCAAGTCCGGCAGGAGATCGGCCAGATCTTTGCTGCTGTGGTTGAGCAGCTTGAAGGCGATGCCAAAGGTGGTGTCGAGCGCCAGGTAGGGGCTCGTCCGCGCGGTGGAGTTGAAGGAGACAATGGGCTGCGCCACGCAGTGGTAGCAGTTGTCCGACACGCCAAAGAGGCTGATGTCGGTCATGTTGCTCGCGACGTTGATGAAGCGCACGGCGGCCAGGTCCATCCCGTAGCTGTTGTTAACCTGAAAAAGGGTGTTGGCCAAACTCGGCAACAGAAACCGAGTAGAGGGAAGGCGAGAGAGACAAGCATTACCTCCTTAATGTCCTCAAGAACCAGGGCGTCGATGACAGCGCCGTTATCCATTCCAACCAGCGAGTACTGCACCCCGTCAACCGCCTACTCGACGTTGGGAAACATAAAAACATTTATGAATAATTAAAAATAATAATATATAAAAAAGGGGGAATGAGGGCACCAAAAAAGAGAACGATGCAAGAGTTGTGTCGTTGCGGTCCAAGAGTACAAAGTGCGCAAGATTGCCTCGACCTTCGATTTCGATTTTGGCGAAGGGGGTGCTGTCGGTGTACTTGACATTGTGGAAAAGGGGGTCGGCAGTTGTGTCGTTGGCGTAGAGGCGCGCAAATGTGACACCACCTGTTCCATCGAGCGACCGCAGGGACTTGATTTCATGCAGAAAACCAACCTCAATCGTAATCGTTGAATCATTTACGGGTGCCGACACCTGATTATGAGCGACAGAAACAAATTTGGCGGCACCGAAGGAGGCCGTTGCAAGAACGCATAGGACGAGCAAGAAGATGAACGGCCCCTTCATCGTGTCCTCTCCGTCCTCCACCGGCGTGAACACGAAAAGCTTCTGGTTTGCCGTGGTGTTCCGGTGTTAATCGCGGGTCTGCTATTGGTCCGCGCATTCTGCAAAATGAAAGAGACACTATCTACACCTGCACTGTGGACAGCGGCTTCACGGTTGGTTCACCGCCTCTCGTGCAGGTGGTTCATAGCGAGCCCGTTCTCTTGGGCAAGCGTTAGGAGGACAGGACAGCGAAGCCTTGATGCGAGAATGCAAGGCATTTTAGTGAGGAAGAAAAACGCATTTTCTCTTCCGTGAAGAAATGAGAATAGAAAACCTCAAAACGGCTCGTGGATTCGTTCTAGCCCAGCACGCCGGCGCATGGAGGGGAGGAATGGCCTGCACAGACGGCTGGGCGTCGTTCGCGATGACGCCCGTGAACCTCCAAAGTCGACAAGGCGAAGCAATAAGGTTCTTCTTACTTTAAGTACTTTATTACATCGCAAAAAATTGACCTCTGCATGCGTTAACTGTCTCGCTACAGTTCAATTTGCCCGATGATGATTTCTACAAATACCTCGTGGGGGCTTGGAAGCGAAATCTGGGTACTTCCCTCATCGGCGCTGAGCTGCGCACTCGTGATCTTATCTGCGAGCTGTCACTGCACAGAGTGGCGAGAGTTTGGCGGCACCTTCTCGCACGTACGAACAAGCAACACGGTCGTGCTCATAGAGGAGTATCAACGCATGGACACCACTCCCGGCGTCCGGTACCGCTCCGGCCACAGTTCCTGCCCTTGTGGAGAGCACTGACACGGCTCGCTGCTACAGATACCTCAAGTGGAGCTTTGGTAAGAGTTTAGAAAAACAGGACCTGCAATTTGGGTACATCATGAAGGTTCGTCTTGCTCTGCGCGTCATGCGCACCTCACCTGCGTGCTAATTTGCGGCGTTGTCTTGTTCCTCCAGTTTGAACCCAAGGCCAAGAACAACGACGTTACGCTCGAATGGCAGTACAGCGGTACGTCATGACACATCACACCACCCACCCGCACTTTGCGCTCACGCTGTCGGTGATGCATGGCCACAGGTGATGTCTGTCACGGTCAGTTTATGGACAAGACGTCGGTGGCTATCCTCAATTTTTTCATTCGTTCCTCTACGGTCACAACGACGTACCGCATCATGGATGCTGACAGTACTTTATGCCCTCTCCTACTTCTCCAATGAACCTTAGCGTGCAACACTGTGCTGACTCGTCGTTCGGGGGATTTGTGCAGCCATAGCGGTGTGCATCACGGAGGTGGACGAGAGGCACAAGCCGACCATCCAGTATGGTAACATGTACAGAATTGACACCACGCTCTACACAACAACGCCCGACGGCAAGCCAAAGCAGCAGCAGCAGCAGCCTTCCTGAGCGAGGCATGCAGCAGAGTGCCGTTAAGCTCGGACGATGAATTCATCGTTTTAATTAGAATTATTTATTTTGGCAGATAGAGCTTGGTATTGGTCGCTGCTTTTGGCGTGAAAGCTTTCGACCACAAAGGGCAAACTTGGCGCGGGAGTCAGGGGGCGTTTCTTTGATTGATTGACGGACCAGAGCATGGACGGCTACTCTGAACCTCCGACTCACGAAGTGGAAGATGAGGTAAAAACTACGGGCTATGATGAAGTAAATGGCGAAAGTGAGTTTGAGGAGAGAAGAGACGTGGCTGCAGGCTACGCCGCCCATGACGGGACGGCAAGCGCTTATGAAGATCCGGAGAAGCCCACGAAAACGAAGAAGAAGAAATCGAAAAAGACCAAAAAATCCAACAACAAGAAGAGTTCTCTTTTTGACGTGGACGAGGAGTTGCTGAAGCGCGAAAGAGAGGAGCAGGAGCGAGTGGCCAAGTTCAATCCGTACGGCGCGTCTTCTGCGAATTCCTCTGTCTATGCCGAAGGGGGCGAGCCCTGCTTGCGCTTCTTCTCGACTCCCACCCAGGCAGCACACGCCACGAGCGACACAATGGATGCCTATGGCGGTGGTGAACAGGCCTCAGCCTCGGTCTATGCTGAGCCACCACTTCAAGAAGGTACCCTGTTTAGGCAGCTGTTCGTACGACCACAACTTGCTCATCTTTTCTGATTTGTCAAAGGGCAAGGTGACCAGGCGGCGTTGGCGCAAGCGTACAGCTTGACGGATGACGACGGTACGAATACCAAATGCAAGCGGGTGTGCTGCTGGGGTTGTGAACTCAGGTCTTTTCAATGTGTCCAGAGAACGCCAAGATGAAGAGCGTGTACGGGTTCGACTGCTACGAGCCGAGCAACAACCCTGAGGAGAACATCGAACCGGCTCAAGAGGCCGCCCTCGATGATGCCTACGCGCTCACGGCCGACGAAGAGCGCGAGCTCCAGGCGGAAAGAGTGCGCCGCCCTCGTTGTTGACTTCTTCTGTCCTCCATCAACCGTCGTCCAACACTAACTGTTGTGCCTCCGTGCAGGACACACGGACGATTCCCGTTGCAGCCTACGCTGGCACCGGCGTACGTGTTTTGCGCTGCTTAACTCTTGATTGTTCATGCCCACTGACTGGGCTTTGTTTGTTAAGCAGGAAGGCTACGCGGAGGTGACCCTCACGCCCAAGCCCAAGAAGAAGAAGAAGAAACCGACACAAAACGCCACCAAGAAGGCCACGGGCACGCGGGAGCAGCTCGCCGAAGCCTACGCCCGCGACACTCTTGTACGCCTTTTCTCTGACTCTACCAAGGACCATTCTAATACAGTGCACAATGTCGTGGCGTACAGGACGGCGACACTGATGACTCGCAGCCCTCCGTATTCAGCTCTCCTTTTTATTCGTTCTTGCTAAATCGTTGGTCCTTACCTTTGCTCACAATTTGTGTCTACGGTACTTGTGCACGTGTTCGCGCAGGCCTACGCCGAGGTGGCCCAAAGCAGCCGAGTACGCTCGACCAAGAGCTCTGGTTTGCAGAGGGTGTGAATTAATTTCTTCTTCTTCTTCCCCGTGTCCATCAGCCCGAGCCCCATGGAGCCGAGAGTGACGATGATCAAAGTGACGGAAGCGAGGACAATGATAGCGACAGCGACTCGCGGTCGATGTCATCAACCTCGGACTCCGATCAGGACAGCGACAGTGAATCGGACGCCTTCGCATCAGATTCGGAGGATGAATCTGACGACGATGCTCAACACAACCCGTCTCGAACTCAGGCCACGACGGTGCAAACCGGACGCCAGTGGAACGAAGAGTTTCAGAGCCTTTGTGAGCCCCTTCTCGGGAGTGATCCCGAGGTGGTCCTGCAACGCACCTACGCCATCTACAAGCTCTTCCTGTACGGGCCTTGTCCTCCTTCTTCTCCACTTCCCACATGTTGTTTGTTCATGAGCTTACTTGTACCTCGCGATGGTGGCATACAGCGAGTTCCAAGCAAAGGCCTCCGAGATCGGCAAAACCATCATCAACGAGAGTGCGTAGAGCTTCGCCCCTCCCCCCCCCCCAACACCTGTCCTCCTTCATTTTCCATGCGCTGTTCTGGTCGGCTCAAGCGCACCTTGTGCATTGTACTCTGCGCTGCTTGTTGGCCCGTTTTCAGTCCACTTGCCCAAGCATAGGAAGGCCTATCCGCCCATCAACGCCGGTGGCCAGGCAGGCGGTGAAAAGTGCGTGCGCTCTCCACCCCTCCCTCGAGGGATTCCTCAAGTTCCTTGAATCATAATCGTTCTCTTGTTTTGTTCAGGTTCCTCTATGAAAACATCTTCTTCAAGTTTTGCTTCGATCTGCATGGCTACTATGGCGGCGATGGTGCGCCTCACCACGAGACCTGCTCAGGCCAAGCCGCAAACTCACCCAAACCCATCCACCACAACTGCAGAATTTGCGATGAAGTCGGCTGCGCTGGAGCTCAACGGCCTACGTGCCTACTACAACTTCATCGACAAAAAAGAGAAGCGGGACCTGCACGTGCCCCTCATGATCCTCATCGACTACAAGTACGCCTGCCTTCTCACTCCCTCCTTTGCCGCGGTGCATGGCTAACACTGGTTTGTGTGAAGGGGCTATCGCCTGATCGCTACCTCGGTCCTCCCCTTGGCCAAGGTGCGTGTTTGGCCCAAAGGGGGCACCGTGTGATGCTTCGCCCATGTGCTGATCTGGAACGTGAATATGTTATGATATCTGGCGCCTTCGTAGGACACGCTGATCTACGGCAGCGCTGATGGCGCGCAGACGGTGCACACGGACAATAAGAAAATGAATCTTTTGATGAAGGAGGCCGCGCAATTCATGGGCATCAAGGGCCATGTCGTCGGCTTCCGCAACCCCAAGAAGATCTACGGCCCGGGCGACATTGAAGGTTTGCTGCTTGTGGCCTTTCGCTTGTGACCTCAAGCTAACGTCAACTCTCCAGGCCATCTGGGCAAGGACGGGCGCCTGTACGTGCTGGACACGGCTCGTGTGTTCCCGCCCACGCCGCCGTCTTCGGTGATGAAGGCCCTGCTCGTGCGAGCCGACCAGACGGAGGACCCAACCTCGTTGTCCATCATCGATTCAATCAACCTCACCATCCCGCAGTACGAGAAGGAGGCGCGGCAGCTGCTCGTCAGCCAGGCCAAGGACCGCGACCGGAACAAGCCGGCCCCTGCGCCCAAGCCCAAGCCCGACGCCAACAGCGCTGGCGGAGACGGTGGCTTCGTCTTCCAGCTCCCGGAGGAGGAAGAGGAGGACTACAGCCAGCTCAGCGACGATCAGCTGGCCTCCCGCATCCAGAAGTGTCCGCTGCCCATGGGCGGCACCATGTTCCACGAGGGCCGCGGGGAGCTCAACCGAGTGGCCACCTACCTGGCCGACCGCGACATCAAGGGCAACGCCATCATCATCCCCGGCGGGTTCGTGTCTCTCCTCGTGATTTTTCAGGCCTGTTGTTAAGCCTGCGCATCACCGCAGGTTCCAGGGCAAGCGCCTGTACAACCTGTTCCGTGGCGAATTCCTGGCCGAGTACGTGCCCAAGACCGGGACGCCCATCTCGTCCGACGCTTTCACTGGCTTTGGCAAAGACAAGTGGGCCGAGCACAACAGGTTTGCCCCTCTTTCTCTGCTGCGCGCGGACACAGCGGCACGACAGACTCACTTTGAGGGGTCGTCCCGATCAGGGAGGCGCGTGAGGCGGGCAACTACCTCGTCCAGAAGCGGATCCCCCAGTACGCTGACCGGCTCGAACCTCAAAGGCTTTGACCTCGTTCGACTTACCTGCCTCCCCCCCCTTCTCTTCCTGCAGGACGATCACGCTGCTCCAGGAGCAGTTCCACCCACTCGACGGCGGGCAGCTGACCTACTTCATGCACCAGTGCGGTACGCGGTGCTCCAAAGCAGGCTCAGCCCGCAGCGTCTGACTGCCAAGCGACCGACTTGGTTTGATGGTGTTTTGTGTGCGCCAGGTGTCAACATGCGCTTCCTGAGCCACATGTGGCGCGCCAAAACGCTGGTCAACCCCTCCCTGCGCACCCTCGTGCTGGTCGAAATGATCACGCGCTCGGTCAAGGTACGCACATGCGCGGCCTTGCCATGAGTCTTCCTACGGCGACGCCTGACCATGTGGCCGGTTTGTGCTGGTGGTGCGCAGTCGGTGCTGCGAGGCGTCATGCGTACGGCCCAGTCCGACCAAGAGATGGCGATGTACAGTTTCCCGCCCTCCTCCTTCCGACTTGGGTTTGGCTCTGGCTAAGCCTCTGATCTCTGCAACGCAGGGAGATCGTGAAACACTTCAACTTCTTGCTTGGCAACTCGCTCGCCGGCAAGGTCTACTGGGCTTCGCTCGTCCGCACGCAGTTGCTCGTACGTCGCCATCGCACTCGGCCTCAGGATGTAGACTGTCGCCTTTTTGGGGCTAATTATTCTCTTTAGGCCAAATTCGAGTTCGATCTCAAGACCGCCAACCAGGCGTGGGAGCTGATCGGCTCAGAGTCCTTCAAGGTCTCTCTACAGGGCCGACTCCAGGCTCAGGTCTTCATCCGCTTTCCTTGCCCGCCGCGCCGATGCCGCCCCTCGTGCTGACATGCCAGATTGTGCAATTGTTTGTGTTTCCAGTTGGGCATCCGATTCACGCACGGGTTCAAGCCCGACTTTAACTCGCCCAACCCGTTCACGATTATGCGCTTTGTGAGCGTGGTGCCCATCATCAACGAACTCATCTCCGAATCGTCGCTCACCGACGCCATGACCCGGACCATCCAGCACACCCTGGACCAAGTGGTTGCCGAGGCCGAGCCCCAATCGCCGCGCTCTTCCCTCGCCGAGCGCCAGGAGCGGATCAAGCTCCGCATGCTCCAGCAGATCGGTCATCTCCTCGGTGCGCCACAGCCCCCACCGCGCGAGGCTTGAGCCCCGTGCTAAAGCGCCGAGCGCGAGCACACCGCAGAGCGCACTCTGGGGCAGAGCAACATGCGCGTGGCCGCCAACCGGCTGCGCATCGCCAGCGTGTGGCACAAGCTGGGCGAATACGCGCAAGCCCTCCTCGAGGTGAGGCAAGTGCTGTCCGACTACCCCGAGCTGCCGCTCGAGGTGTTCCTCTTCGCCCGCTGCCTCCGCGGCGACATCTACAAGTCGATGGGCGAGCACACCAAAGGTGCGCCGTTGTGCGCGCGAGATTGACTTGCTCTCCCGCAGCCCCCCCCCCCCATTCGCTCGTGCTGACACCAGGCGACAAACGGACAACAGCAATGAATGACTACTACAACTCGCTGCTGGTCGCGAACCGGATCTACGGCGAGGGCATCCAGGAGAACGAATCCATTGGCCACCCGCTCTCCCTGATCATCCTCGACAAGCTCGGGTTCGTGCTGTTGTTGATCACGTTCTATTCTGTTTGCGTTTCAATGCGACCCTCATCTGGCGATTACCAGGCAATTGGCGTACGAGCTGCACCGCTACGAGACGCTCAAGGTGCTGAGCGCGCAGTTCACCGCCCTCTTTTTCAAGTTTTCCCCCTACAGCACTCGGTAAAAATCGCGACTCTGCGCGCTCGCCAGCCAACTGTTGTTGCGCTCTTGACTCACGGCCATCCCCCCCCCTCCTCCTCCTCTTCTCTTGCTTGGCCCCGCCCTGGACAGGGAGATGCAGGTGGCCATTTGGGGCGTGGACATCCCGGTCCTGCTGGCTGTCGGCAATGGCCAAAAAGAGTTCCAGGAGCGGTTCCGCGAGCAACCGGGCGTTAGGGCCCTGTGTGGCGTACGTCATGCCGCCATCCCCCCCCCCCTCTTCCCCTTCTCAGCTTTCGCTCACGGACGTGCCCGCCGCCGGACTCGGGAAACGACATTGGTCCAAAAGGGATCCGATTTCCGCGAGTTTTTAGGCTGCGACGGCCACCTCGGGTACGATTATCGCTCGCCCCCGCAGGACAGCGCCGTGCAGCGGGCCAAGCTTTTCCTCGAGAAGAGTACGTGTGATTTGCCTTCCTCGCTCCCTTCTGGACCTGTTGTGCAGCTTTGCTTCGAGACTGAAGGACCTCGTCCGCACGCACGGCCATGCAACAGAGCGCCAGTTCAACGAGTTGGAGTTCAGCGACGGCCTGATCTCCGGATTCATGGTCTCTACAGCTGAGGCGATGCGCGAGAACGTCCCGCTGCCCACACACTCGGCCTTTCTGTACGTGGTGCCCCCGTCCCCTGCCCCTCGTCACATGCGGGATCGCCATCCAGCTCATGGCTCACGGCTGTCCGGGCCACAGCAATCAGAAGGAAGTGCCGGCGCTCCGCCTGGAGTCCGTGCAAGTGGTCCAAGGCGAGCCCATCGTGGTGAACTGGCACGTGCTAGCCTGCGTCGTCCCGCCTGACCATCCACCGCAGGTTGCTCACAACCGGATGATGACGTGGTGGTCGACCGTGCGCGCGCCACATAGGGACGGCAGGTCGGCCTTTGGCTTCAATGCAAGAGGCACACGCCACTTGCGACTCTACAGCCACGAGAACTGGGGCGAGAGCGACGTGGGCTCGGACCCTCGGTCCAGCCGTGACCAAATCCTTGAGAGGCAAAACCCCTTGGCCAGGTGCTCCCTCCCTCTCGAGGCCAACAGACGCATGTCCGCCGCCCTTCTGTTGACCACATGTGCGGGTGACGCGCAGCCACGACATCGAGAACGGAGCCACCAGTGGTTCGGCCCGCTTCGAATCGGCTGCCCTCGACCCGGTACGGCCACCTCCACCTCTGGATTGGGCTGCGCGAGGAACTGTTGCAAGTTCCGCTCTCACCACCATGCGCAGCGTACGTATTTGATCACCATCGAGTCATGCGGCCCGACCCAGAAGTCGTGCCTCGCCTCGACCTACGTGCAGGTCTTGCGCTCCAACGCCGGTGAGTCCCGTTCCGACATGATCACTGCCAACCTTGTGTATTGGGTTCGCGTGTTAACTCGTTGTTCGCGTTCACCACACACACACACACAGACAAGCAGCTGGTGCAGTACTCGGCAGTGGTGTCGAACCCCCGAGACCAGGCTAAGGGTACGCGCACCGCTCGCTGGCCGTTGGCCCACACAGCATACACACGTGCAGCTCGGCTCATCCTATGAGGGGGCGGGGATTTGGTTCAGTTCGGGTGTGGGACCGCTTCACCGGCGAGGAGATCACGTTCGTGGCGTCGATCGAACGCTGGCAGAGGTTCCCCGAGAGGGCCGTCAACTTTGTCGTCACAGGTACCTGCAAACCTAGGTCGCGACTCCGCACGCGTCATGTCGACTTACGCCCTCGGATGGGGTTTTCGGGCGAGTGAAGGCAAGGGCGAGATCTACTCGTGGAGTAAGGAGGCCCAAGTGGAGGTGCTGGGCCACAACTTGGGCTCGTACCAGGAAAACATAGTCATCCCCGAGCCGAAGCCGATCAGCGCACTGGTCGGCCGAAAGATCGCCAAGGTCGTGATTGACGACAGCGATAATGACCACCACGTGCTGGCCCTCACGCAGGACCACCGGGCGGTCTACAGCTGGGGCACCAACAAGCACGGCCAGCTCGGCCGCGGCACCGAGACCGATTTCGAGCACGTGGGTCTCATCGAGGCCCTGGAGGGCGAGACGATCGTGGACATCGCTTGCGGCAAAAACAACAGCAAGGCGGTGACCTCAGACGGCCGGGTGTTTGTGTGGGGCCAGAATACGGAGAGCCTCAAGCAGCTGGACAAGAGCTTCACCAACCACTCCTACCCGGTGCAGCTCGCTGGCATTAGCCAGCCCATCCGCGCCATCGCTTCGTGGGGCCTAATGACCGTCGCCATCTCGGAGGAGGGCATGGTCTGGGTTTGGGGCGAGAACCCAGGCGTCAAGCGCTTCAGTACGTTACGACCTTGATTTCCCTTCTGATCAAGGCTCAAACGCGCGTTTGCCCGGCGGCGGTGGTGCAGGTGAGCCGTTCCCGGAGCCGTGTCTCGTGGAAATGCTGCTGCCGCACTTCTTCGTGGCTGCAGCGGTCGGGCGCGGCTTCTGTATGCTCCTCTCGAACAAGGGCGAGGTCTTCTGTTGGGGCCGCGGCCACCGCGGCGTCCTTGGTACGTCGATCGATCCACATCCCCAACCCCCCGCGATGCGCACAGCATGGCCAATCGGTCGTTGTGGCTGCAGGCCAAGGCTCCGACCGCGTCAACTACGTGACCATGGGCGCGGCCTTCAAGCGCGACGACTGCCCCGAACCGGTCTTGGACCCCGTGCAGGGCAACCTCAAGGGCAAGCGGGTGGTCCAGATCGCGGCGCGAGACTATGGCTGCTGCGCGCTCACCGACCAAGGCGAGGTCTATCACTGGGGCTACGACGTCTACATCCCGCAACTGGCGCTGGAGCTGCAGGCGCTCGGCCAGCGCTCCGCCGACAAGCGCTACCCGATCCGCAGGTACACTCACGCATCCCACGCTCTGAACTTCGAATCAGTTCTTGATCTCTCTCTCTCTCTCTCTTCCTCGCCACAGCATCTTCGCCGGTCCACACGCCCAGATCTTTGCCGTCGTGGATGAGACCGAGGCGGCGAGGCCACCGGCCCTGCCGGCAGACGCCGTGTCCAAGCGCGGGCTCGCCAAGCGCGAGAAGCAGCTGCGGGTGTGGAAGAGCGAGTTCAGCGCCGAGCCCCGAGAGTTCGCACATGCCCGCCCCGTTGTGGATTGGCCAAGGGACTCTGGTGTTGACTCTCTCTGCGCTATTGGCTTGTGGCGGGGCGAGTGCAGGTTCATCGTGGGCTTTGGGCGGAGCATTCGCTTCAAGTGGGCGCGGCCCAACTTCCTCAGCCTCAAGGGATGCGGCATCGCGGTCTATAAAGAGTCCGAGAGCAAATGCCGAGGTGCGTGGACCTGTGCTTGACCAGCTTTGCTCCAGCGCCACCGATCACCAGCGCTGAGCTTTCATCTGTGGTGGTCATGTGTCGTATCGGTGTGCACAGAATTCTGGAACGTGGCTCATGCCGAAAAGCTCGGTACGGGCCTCTTCTGTGGAGGTGACGGGATGGACGGTCTGACGTGTGACGTCTCTGGAATGTTTGCGTGCGCGCAGATGAAGAAAACCAGATGTGGTACGGGGAGTGGGAAAGCGAGCCCTTTTCGTTCAATATGCTTGGCAAGTACACGCTCCGCATGGAGCGAAGGGAACAGCCCATCAACGTCAACCCCTTCCTCCTTTCCGTTGAAGTCACGACCCGCCTGCTGCGTACGTCAACTCTCCTTCAACAACGTCAATAGCATGAGGGAGAGGGTGTGACTCAAACATCAATGGCCTTGTTCATGGACGCAGAGGCGGAAGACATCCATTTGGATGCACCTGCGACCGTGCCGCTGGGCAAGCCGTTCGCCGTGCACTGGGCGGTGCGTTGCTCCCCGAGATCCCATTTTGTGCCGCGAGTCTGTCGTGTACCTTGCTCACTCGAGGTCGCTCTGTAGGTCGCCGAGGTAGCGCGAGGCTCCCAATTCGCCATTTTGCTGGCCCGCACGGATGATCAAGGGGGAATCAAGCGCAAGGACGACGATCCCGCCGAACTGGATCTCATCCTGGCCAAGTCCATTACAGAAGGTGCGCCCGATTTTTTGGGGCGGCCACGAGCCGCATCATCAACTGATGGTCATACTTGTCACCACGAGCGCAGAGATGACCCGGGATGAGCTCGAGGACACGTGGCAGGCCGATGGCTGGTACTGGGCGGGCCGATACGCCCTGGTGATCTATGATTTCCCCACTAAGAGGTACCTTGGCCTTGGTCCCGCCGTGCCTCTCGCTTAGATCTCTGACGGCACATCTCCGCTCGTGTTTGTTGGGTTTGGGGTCAAAGGGTGATAAAGCAGCAACCGCTGGAAGTCAAGGACGAGTTTATGAGCGAGGCTGACGTGCTCAGCTTCGAAGTCTCGCCAGCCACCGTGGCTTTCGGTTCGCGTTTCTCCTATTTTTATTTCAAAAAATTAATTATCGTCGTGATTTGATGATAACGGCAGGCCAACCGATCACGATCAAGTGGAGCCTCCGGCCTGGCGCGCGGCCCGACTCCTTCCAGTACTTTGGCATCTTTCCGGTGAGCGACACCACCGACACGCAGGTGCAGGGCATGCACCAGCCCACCGCGGACAGCGGGGAGGCCACCATCAACGCGCCCTACGTGGCCAGTACGTGCCTTCCCCCCCCCCCAATCTGTCCGCCCGGGCTGCTGCCGCCGTCGTCGTGAAGTTGTGGATTGCTGACGGCCGGCCCGGTTGCAGACACGTACACGATCCGATACGTAGCCCTGGCGACGATGGGCATGCGCACCGTGTACCGGTGCCCGACGGTCATCACGGTCCAGGCTCCGCCGCCGGTCCCGTTCCCGGCGGGCATGAACCCCTACATGGCGGCTATGATGATGAACCCCATGATGGCCATGAACCCGGCCTACATGCAGCAGGCCATGGCCGCTATGAATCCCTACATGGCCGCGGCCGGTACGTCCCTTTTCCTTTGTGTATGATCTTCGCTTGCCCTCACCCTTAACGTGGCTTCGCACCAGCATCTGCCATGCCGGTAAGTGCTGCCTCGGCGGCCCCGGGCGGTGAGGCCGCTGCCATGGCGCCGACCGCAACGCCAGACGGCGCAGCGAGCAACCCCTACATGCAGGCTGCGCCGATGATGATGAATCCACAGATGATGAGCATGATGATGAACCCGGCGATGATGGGCATGATGAACCCGCAGATGCAACCGGCGATGATGGGCATGATGATGAATCCCGCCGCCGCCAGCGTTCAACAGCAGCAGCAGCAACAACAACCTGGCGTCTTCATCAATCCTCAGGCCTCCGTGATCTTTGGCGGACAAGGGCAGGTGGTCTTAGGCCAGCCGACAACCCAAGACAGCACCAACCCTCCGGTGCGCCCCTCACCCCATCCTTCTGGGTCGTTCTGTTGTGACCATCTCGTTCATGTGTTCCATCTCTGTTGTTAACCAACCCGCGCCGACGCGCTCTCTGCACCTAGACGACTCCGCCCGGCAGTGGCCAATGATGATTACTTCTCCCTTTCCACGCACGGAACAAAACGTCTGTCAGGAAGCTCGGCGATTTCGGTTGCGCCGGCAACAGCCATTTTTGGCCTCGGTCCGCGGAAAGTCTGGACCAATCTGAAGTGGCGACGGGGCCCGCGGGCGGTCTCGCGCCAACGGGAATGTTTTTGTTGTGCGGAGGAATCGAATGGAAGAGCGTATCGTGAACGTCCCTGGCCCCCCCACCAACAGGGCTCACGGCAAGGAAAATAATGCGGCCATTTTCTCTTATCCGCGCCCCAAACAACACCAACAGCTTGCCCTGCCTCGCGCGCCGCAGTTAGTTGTGGATCCTTCGCCTGCAGCCTCCTCTTCGTCCGCTTCGCTTTCTTGTTTCTCTGCCTCCTTCCGCGCTCGAGCTTGATTTGATTCACCCAACCGCAGCTAGCGAGATTGTTACTGTCTCACCTTAAGAATTTGTGTTTTCTGATCGCTACCTGCTGCCGCCACTCTTGCCGATCAAGAGAGAAAGCGAGTACAAGGGCCCTTGCACAGGCACTCTTCGAGGCCGAGTGCTCCGCACGTGGTCGAAGAGATGGAGATTCACAAATTACTCAGCAACGACGCAGAGGAGGCGCCTGCCTCTGATTTTGCTTTGTCGTCAACCTCCACCACTACTACCTCTTCCTCCACCCAGGCTCCAGGATCTTCCCACTACCACAGCCGCTCCCCTTTATCCTCCCCGCCACCACAGCACCATTCTACCGGTTTAATGAGCGACGAGATGTGGATCAAGATTTTTGCCTTCCTGCCCCCTCAAGAACTTTGCACCGTGGGTCTTGTTTGCTCCGAGTGGCAGCGCCTTGCCAGCGACAGTACGCGCCTCCTCTCCTTTCTCAGGCCTTCCTCCTCCCCCTTTCTCTCTCTACGCCAGTTTCGTCGGGTTTTTTTCATTTTCAACCAACCGCGGCATTCCACGCTTGGTTGCGTGCGTTGCTTTGTCCGCTTCGGCACCTCTTGTGTCTCTCCCAAACACCTCAACACATTTTGTGTCTTTCAAAAAGTGCTGCGTGCCTTGACACCGATCCGACCGTCGTTGGTTTGACTAAAATGGGGATCCTCATGTCTCGCGATCACTTGTGACGTGGTCCTCCATCAGACATGCTGTGGAAGGAACACTACCGAGCAGCGTGGCCGTGGGAAACGAGCGTGCTGTCCACGGCCGGGCGCATACACATGCCCGCCGCACCGTCAACAGATCCTGGCGACGCTGCAGGCACCGACGGCCCCGACGATGGCAAAAAGCAGCAGCAGATCAAGCACACCTTTGCCGTGCCCCATCCGCGCACGTCTTCTTCGCCGCTTGCCGCAAACGGCACGCGCAAGCGCAAGGTCGAAGAGGTGGTGCGCACCGCCGACAAGGCCAAAGAAAAGCGTGGACGGCTCTCGGCCGAACAACCCTTGAGCTCGGAGGCCTTTGGCGCCTCCACCCCGCCATTGGCGTCGATGGAATCGGACGACGACGAGATTGTGGTGACGGTCAGTCCCCACCTCGCCGGCGTGCTTTCGACCCCTCGTCCCGAAGCGCCCAAGCCCCGGGCGGCCGAGACTGACCTGTTCCGGCAGT
Source organism: Acanthamoeba lenticulata (assembly GCA_002179805.1). NCBI lineage: Eukaryota > Discosea > Longamoebia > Acanthamoebidae > Acanthamoeba > Acanthamoeba lenticulata. The sequence goes on along the minus strand of NAVB01001387.1, from coordinate 9,265 downwards.
TCCTGGGCGATGCCAAGCGGCCCGTGGAGCCTGGTACGTACCAGGCGGCGCAGATGATCTCAAAGAGACTTGAGCTTTTTTCTGACTTGTCGCCTCTCCACCGATTCTGCAGCCAAGCCGCCGGCGCGTAAGCAGGTGGTCTTGGCTCAGCCGCCCGTCAAGGTCCACGGACGGTGGAAGACCCTCTACTTCGCCAAGGTACGCTCAGGCGTCTGTTGTTGCATTATTTTTGTGATTTTTTTCCTCTTCATCTCGCGTTTTTTTGTCGAATGACGGGCGTTTTTATTTTTGATGAACTCCGGAGATACCCGGTTTTATTGGCTGATCTAATTTTGATGTACACATGTCAACTATTAATAGAAAAAGTACGAGAAGAAGCTGCTGAACCTGCTACCCAAGGAGGAGGATCTCGTCCACTCCCTGCCCTGTACGCTCGAAGAACTCTACAACGGCCGCGTGAGGAAGATGAGAATCACGCGCCATGTGGTGTGCACCATGTGTGGCGGGTACGGCCCTCCCTTCACGTCCCAAAGCCAGCCGCACATGGGCCTCTCGGATCGATTATCTGACCCGGTCGCCATGGCGCACACCAGTGCCGGGGGAATGACCGAGGGCGCGGCCGAGGAGTGCACCGACTGCAACGGCATCGGCACCAAGACGTACGACTGGATGCCTCACCTACGCCTCTTCTTTAGCAGAATTGCTGACTGTATTTCCGCAACACAACAGGACGACGAAGATCATACCGCCCCTGTTCTCGCAACTGGTGACGCCGTGCCACCGGTGCAACACACGCGGCTACACGCTGAAGGCCTGCGACCGGTATAATGCATTCCTTCGCACGAGATGACAAGGTTGCACCACGACATGCCAAGGCTAACAGGCCCGCGTCTCGTGTGTTGTTGTTGTTGTCCGGTTGCAATTGACAGATGTCCGCAGTGCGCCGGCCGTGCGGTGATCTACCGACCCGAGATCCTCGAGGTCAAGATCGAGCGCGGCATGAGCCTGGGGCAGCGCATCGTGTTCCCCGGCATGTCAGATGCCAAGGTCCGTGGCCTGCCCGCGTCCGTGTCCTCGTCGTCCTCGTCCTGGTCATCGTGCTTAGACCTTTTTCTCTCTGTTTGTGTGTGTTTAATCACAAACAGCCGGGCAGCCGAGCGGGCGACGTCATTTTCATCATCGCCGAGAAAAAGGAGGACGGGAAGCCCTTCCAGCGGATCGGAACGTCGAACGACCTGCTCTACACGCAGCACCTCACCCTCCACGAAGCGCTCACGGGCGCGGCCTTCCCCATCGTCCACATGGACAACCGCGTCCTCCTCGTGCGGCCGCACGAGTACGGCTCCCAGGCCGGCATCATCAAGACAGGCGACATGGTCGTCATTCGGGTATGTTGCTTTGGCTCCCGCCGATGGAGCATGAACTAGTGCGCTCATCGTGAATGACACTTAGGGCGAGGGCATCCCGGCGCTTGCCAAGCACCCTGCCTACAGCATGGCCCCGCGCCCCAAGGCGGGTGACCTGCACATCATCTTCAACGTGGTCTTCCCCACGCAAGACGACATCGCCAAATCGGAAGAGAAGAAGCGCGTACGTGTGCGCCGCTGGCCCGTCACACGTCGCGACCAGCTCGATTAACGCCTTCCTCCCCCTTCTCTACGCAGATCTTTGCGCGTGTGGTGGAGGACTTGGCGCTGCTGCAGCCGCGGGAGCCCATCGAGGCGGTCATCTCCGGGCGGAGCGTGGTGCCCGTGTTCGCGACCAAGGCCCCCGCCAGGCCGAGCGGGGCCGGGTCGACGGCGGCCGCCGCCGAGGAGGCTCGCCATGGAGGCCAGTCGCACCACCGCCGTCACCACCGCCACCACCACCACCGAAACGGAGACGACGAGGCTCGGGCCCGGCGCAAGGAGGAGAAGCGACGGCGCAGCGAGGAGGACGACAAAAACGACGCCGAGAGCGTCAAGTGCCACCAGCAGTAGTCTTCCTTGCGCAGCTCGTGTACCAAGAAAACCAAACATAAAATTCTTTACAATAATTGTTTTTAAAGGCCGGTGAGTTTCCCAAACATTTTCCTTGTCTTACCCCGCGCCGGCGCGACGGGCTGTTGTCATCCTTGTCGCGTCCGCCGCCTGCAGCTCTTCCTCATCCTTACCCCGATTCTCCAGGCCGCTGGCAAATCAGCTCAACTCGGTACCGTATCTTGCAAATGTGCGTGTAATTGATGCAAATGCACAGAACTGATGCACGCCGGCAGAATTTGGAATCGATAAAGAACATCGATGGAAGGCGCCACAACAACGAACACGAAAAATGACGGCGTAGCACAGGCCAAGAGTAGTCCCGAGGAGACGATGAACAAGATGACCGATGCTGTGCGCACGTTGATCGAGTGTGTGGGTGAGGACCCGGCACGGGAGGGCCTCGTCAAAACACCGCTGCGCATGGCCAAGGCTCTTCAATTCTTCACCAAGGGCTACCACGAGAGTCTGGAGGAGATCGTGGGCGGAGCCGTGTTCGAGGAGAACCACGAGGACATGGTCATCGTGCGCGACATCGACCTCTTTTCCCTCTGCGAGCACCACATGATCCCCTTCTACGGCAAGGTCCACATCGGCTACATTCCCAACAAGAAGGTGCTCGGCCTCAGCAAGCTGGCCCGCGTCTCCGAGATGTTCTCCCGACGGCTTCAGATCCAAGAGCGCCTCACCCAGCAGATTGGCAACGCCATCATGGACGTCCTGCAGCCGCAGGGCGTCGGCGTCGTCATCGAGGCCACGTGCGTGTCTCCGCCTTCTCGCCCTCGTCTTGCGTGTGTCTTTGCGCTGCCATGTGTATGGCCTCTCACCGTGAATACGCGCAGGCACATGTGCATGTGTATGCGAGGCGCGCAGAAGCCGGGGTCCAGCACCATTACCAGTTGCATGGTGGGCGTGTTTCGGTACAGCCTCTTCTACTTCCTCCCCTGAGGCTCGTTTGTTTCATGTGCCAACGCCAACACCACTGCCCACACGCACACTCAGGGATGACGTGAAGACGCGACAAGAGTTTCTGCAGCTCATCCACTCCAAAAAGCTGTTCTCGTAACGGCCGCGGCTGGTGGACTCTCCCTCATCGCGTTTTTCTTCTTCTTCTATCGTTCCAACACACAAACACATAAACGCCCAAGCCAGAAACCAGAAAGGGTATTCCACAGGTTGTGGTACACAGTTCTTCTTCTTCTTCTTACAACATTGTTTTCACATACGGCTGGAGGCATCAGGCCGCCGTTGCGGGGCCCACGTAGGCGGTCGTGGCCGTGGTGTAGGTGCAGTCGGCCGCAGGCCCCACGTACAGCGGGTCGGGGTCCTGCACGGCAGCACCTGTGCTGGGGTCCGGCCGCAAGATGACGGTCTCGCGCAGGGCGCTCGAGGAGTCGCGCGAGAAGTAGTTGTAGGGCGCCAGCCAGAAGTTGGCGTGGTTGGACGACGTGACCGTCACGGTCGTCATCATCAACCAGCTTCGTCTTCATGACGTCCGAACCTCATGCTGGAGATGTCGGTGTCAAAGGCGCGAGCCTGAGCGTAGACGTTGTTGACCGTGGGCTCGTCTTCCTGGTGCTTGACGACAGCCATGCCGTACTTGGTCCATGAAATGGCCTCCGGGAAGGTGCCAATGTCGGCGTAGAGGTTCTTCACCCAGGACGTGGTGTGGAAGCGATAGCCCCTCTCCATGCCCCACCTGATGAAAAGCCCACGAGTCAGGACGGCCGTCGTTGCAATCGCGAAAGGGGTGGTGGACAATGACGTACTCGTTCTTGCTGTGGTTGTTGGTGAAGACGAACATGAGCGGGTTGTCGTAGCTCGGGGTGAAGGTGGATTTGTCCTCGTTGGTGACGTAGGTTTGTACCGGCACCGGCCGCTTTTTGGGAACGTCAAACCACGGCGCGTTGTACTCGGTCAGGTTGAACGAGGTGACCCGCAGGGTGTTGGCCGTGCCCAACACATCGATGTCGATCTTGTACGAGAAGATGTGCTGGTGCAGTGTGCCCGCGCCATTCGGTCCCACCCTGTTGGTGTGATCCCGCCAATCCGTGCAAGAGTGATCAACAAAAGAACGAAGCGGGGGGAGGGGCAAGAAGACGATCACCTGTGGGTTCCGTATTGCTCGTCCTCTTCAAGCCAGTATGTTCCTTGCAGGTAGCCCGTGGCGGCCACCACAGCCTGGATGGCGCCAGTCGGATAGAACTCGTAGTCCTGTTGTTGGCGCACAAGCTGGTTCGTTACAAGTAAACAACGTTTGAGGAATTATGATCTTTACCAGGACATAGTCATAGTTGTAGTCGGTGACTGCGTGGCGGAAGACGAGCACATGCCCAGGAGTGCCGGCGTAGAAGTTGTAGGGATCTGGCGCCAAGGCACAGAGTAAGTGAGTTTGCGGCCAGGCAAGGGTGGAGGAGGGCTGTTGGCGTACCGCCGACGTCAAAGTGCCGGTTCATGGGCCGCGCGACGTCCTTCTCAAACACACAGATGGCGCCCTTGTGCACCTGCGGCTCCCCGATGTTGTACATCTGCACCACGTCCAGAAAGGTGGCCGTCTCGGGACAGTCGATGCCGGTCTTGAGCGGGAAGGCGCTAGCGCCAAAGCCCCAGGCCGTGTCCATGTAGACCGAGTTGACCTGGGACGGATTGCGGCCGGAATAGGGCACAAAGACCTCCTGGGTGCCCATCTCGTAGACGATGCGCTCGCCCTTGAAGCGGATGTCCCACAGTGCAATGCCCGGCAAGGGGTCGATGCTCCAGTCAAACTGCCAGCTCATGTACTCGACGTGGTTGCCGCTCACGTTGTAGCGATTGCCCCGCGGCTCGATGAGCCTCGAGCCCGGGATGTCGTCGCCCGGGAGAGGGTCGCCCTGCCTGGAGAAGCCGGCCCAGATGGGGTCGACCGTCATGCGGATCTTGTTGATGGTGCCGGCTTCGTAGGCCTGCTTGAAGCTGGCCACGCTCGAGAAGTTTTGGCCGTTGTACACGATCATGAGCAGCTTGAAGTCGTTCGGGTCGATGCTGTTGTGCTCCACCAGCGTTTCAAAGCCCACCGCCTTCATGCATTCATAGTTCATGCACCAGAAGCTCGGTCAGCTGTAGACCCACCCATTTCATGGCGGCAGTTACCTGGACCCAGAGGCCGTCGACGCTGTAGACCCAGAAGAACCATGTCTGGCGCGTGTCGGGGGTCGTCTCCGTGCTGCGTGGCGCCGAGTCCGTGTAGGTCAGACACACTCCTGCACACCAGAGTCCACGCAGTTTGGCACAAAAAAGTCCGCAACTAAATCAGAAAACCTCGATTTGGTACAGCTCAAACTCCGCATAAATCAAAACTCCACTAATTGCCAAAGAGGAATGAAGGACACACGCACCCGTGTTGCAGTCGGTGTAGCTGGCGTTGTAGCTCTCCAAGAAGATGGCTTCCAGTTCAGAGGCCATGGGCGCCAGCACGGCGGCGTCGATCGCGTCATACTCGATGGTGTCCGGATGCGCCCGTTGAAGGGCAGCTCAGCTACGCCCTTGTACGTTTGCGTGTCCCAGCGCTCGGCCGTCGTGCTTGCCGAGGTGGGAATCGGCCCCACCTGCAAGATGAAAAGAACTTTAGTTGTGACCGAGAACTTGTCCGTGACAACAACGTGGCCGTGCAAAGGGACCTTGTACTCCTGGACCTTCTGCTCCCAGCAGAGGTGGAGGACGACGTGCGCGTAGCGTTGGGGCTTGGGTCCGCCGTGGTCAAGGTAGTCGAGGGCTTCAGCCTTGTTCGGCGGCATCGCCTTCATGTAGAAGATGTAGTTGTCTTGGAGGGTGGCTTCTTCGAGGGCGGTCAGGTTCAGGCTGGACTGGGCCAGTAGCCACGCGGTCACGTTTCTGAACTCTTCAGCAGAGAGGCCGGCGAAGATGGTCTGCTGCGAAGTCGACCAAAGGCCCGAACGAGTCGAGCAAGTGTTGCTGGTGTAGATGGTGTTGTCATGGCAGTCATCCACCGCAGGGATGGTCACGGTGAGGAGGAGAATGATGAAGATAGTGAAGAAGACGAAGATGGCGAGCGCCGCCAGTGCCCCAAGCACGGCGGCTACCATCCACTTGGGCGTCTCGGCTATGTGCATGTGAGGGCAGTGTCAGAGAGGCGAGGACGGGAGAGAATGAAACCGGAGGTGACCAGCACCCGAATTTTGCTGCAATAAATCGGCCATTTAATTCCGCCCAATAACTGGGCACATAGCGGTGCGAGTGCCCACTGGGTGATTTAAGTCCCACCTGGATGTTTACCCAAGAGCTGAAAACGAGAAGTATGTGCATTGTATCGCATAGGCGAGATTAAACATAGGTGGAGGACATCAAAGGTTGGCAACATCCACGTCCATGAATGTTAGACCGAAGCGTCGAGGCCAGCTGCAGCTCGTCTCTTCCAAGGTGGAGAAGTAGTGGTAGGATTCAGATGTGTTACAATGAGCGCGTCGTCTGAGGAGGGGCAGGACGCCCGGAGAGGCAGCCACTTTCCCAGGAACAGCCACGACCTGCTGCTCTCGGTTCCTTTCTCCTGTATGCACAGCGGTTGCTTCTGGGCTTCGTCACGTTGCGCGCAGCGGTTGTTGGACGTAGCGCAATTGGTCCTCGACTCGTCCTTCAATCGTTGTAGCCGTTCCCGTTTGCCGTCTGAATAGCTGAGATCTGGCAGGCCTTCAGTCTCCACCGAGCTCCCCTGATCTGGCCTGACTGGATGAAGGCGCGCTCTGAATCGTCGCCCAGAGCGGCGTCGGCTGCGCACGAAGGCGCGGCAAGCAACGCCAACAGCAAACGCCACAAGCATGACCGCCACTCCTAGCACAGCGCCTGCTAGGAAGTCCGCGAGCCTCTCTTTGCTGAGAAGGTTGCCTCGCCTGGCACCGTGGTCCTCGTGGGTCAAGCTGTCGTCGCCCTCTCCTGACCCCAAGGGTGTCCACAAGTCGGTGAGCTTCCATCCTCGGCCATGCCGTTCGAGGTTGTGCAGAGCTTGCATCGCAAAGTCAGCAGACGGGTCTACGAGGGTTCGCAAGATGATAGTATCGTCATGCGGGGATGAAGCAGCAGTCGCAGAGCAAGAATGTAGGATGAGCGCTACGAGGATCAGCAGCAGGAGCGTGGTCGAGCGCATGCAGACGGTGGTGGAGTAGAGGATGTTTGCGTAGCTCAAGAGAGGAACTTGGTTATGGTGCTGTCTGGTGCGTCAAGCCAAGAAGTCATTCTGACTGGGAATGGGGTGCGCCGCACCAATCTGGCACCATTGCCCCTTCGCCTGAAACCTACCACAAGAAAAGTCGCGGACGCCGCCCGCTTCGAACGGCAGAACACCTGTTTTGCTTCGCAGGAATGCTTGGTATACGTGCCGACAGCCAATACGGTAATTGGCAGATGCTGGAGCCAATACCTGAGCTCCAAAGCACATCGTAAACCGGTCTTGGGCGTTTGCGTTCTTGGGGCAAAATTGCATCGTTGCGTTGCCCTTCCCTCCAGAGCACTCCAAGCGGACCCTTGTGGTGACGTTTTTCTTATTGACCTTACTGGAGCAAGAAAAGAAAGAACGCGGCATGCACCACGACGGCTACGCGGAGGGTTCGTTTTCGTTCTCCCCCCCCCACCTGCGTACTCTTTGATTTTACTCTTATGGCGATTAAATCCGACCAAAGTGGAGAACACCTTGTTGGTGTTGGACTTGCGGGTTGCACTTGGCTTCATGAAAATTCATCTTTTTAAAAATTATTCATTTTTTTGTGTAATAATTATTACGCAACGGTTTTGCTTGGCGAGACTGACACGGTCGTCCTTAGTGGCTGCTGAGCCCCGTCGGGTTTTGCCAACTACGCCGACCGACGCGGCTCAGATGAAAGCCGACTTGGAGAGCTGTCCACCCTGGATCTTGAGCAAGCTCAAAACCGAGCGGGACCTGCGGCGCAAGCTAGCCGAGCAAACGAAGGAGCAGACGCGCATCCTCCTCGAGGAGGTAAAGGACTGGCGGGCCAAGGCCTACAACTATCAGCGCGAGGCGATCGAGAAGGAAGCACAGTGCAAGAAGAAGCAGGAGGAACTGGACAGGATCAAGGACATGGTGCCGTCCTCACCTCTCGCGTAGGTCCCTTGCGCCTGCCTCACTCACGTATTACACCGCTGGACGCAGGCCGTGAAAGCCATCACGCAGCTCCAGCATCAGCTGGCCGAAAAGGACGAGCAGCTGGCCAAGAAGAACGAGATCTTGTCCCTCCTCAAGCAGCGCTTCCTGCAGTTCCAGGAGGCCAAGCGCGAGGCGCCGGCCGCCGCCGCCGCCACCCTGTCGCCCCTGCCGCCCTCGGTCCCGCTCTCCTCCTCGTGGGACGCGACGCGATCGAGCGACGCCGCGCCCACGCAGGCCACAACGCCCCAGTCGCCCATCATGGAGCGCACCATTTACGATCGGCCCTCGACCCGCGGCGCCTGGGAGACGGCAGCCGCCAAGAACAGCGGCTCCAGCATCCGGCCGTCGTCGCCGACGCGCGGCCTGGGCAACTCCTCGCTGGCTTCGGGGTCCAGTGCGCACGCGAGCAGCGCCAGCGCCGGCCAGCTCGCGTTGAGCAGCAGCGGGGGCGCGCTCGCGTCGACCGGCAGCGGCACGGCCTTGAACCTGTCGGGCCAGCGGCAGTACTCGGGCAGCCTCTCAGGTGGTTTCTTTTGTCTTTTGTTTTCTTCCACTGGCTTGGCCAAGCTCAGCCTACTCACATGTGTCACACGCAACGCACAGCAGCTCGAGGGACGTCCTCCTCGCCCATTAACGACAAGAGGCAGACGCATCTCGGCAGCAGCGAGAGCCGGTACGCAAAACCACGTTGTGTTTGTCCCCCGGCCTTTTTCTGATGATGATAATGATGATGATGTGCACGATGTGATGTCCATCAGGTCACGTCCTCTGCCTCCTCGAGGAGGCCACGCGGGCAGTGTCATCGGCCTGTCTTCGCGACGTACGTCCCATGCTTGGTTTGAGCTGAGTAAAGCCGGCTGGTGCTAACGCTTTGATGGCTTCTTTAGCCGGCCTGAAGGAGGAAATCGTCATCAGGGCCGAGGCTGAAATCAGCAAGCATGAACAGCCCAGGTACGGCGATCGGCCAATCTTTTTGTTGTTTTTTTTTTTAAAATTAAAACTATACTAAATTAATAATTAATAAATTAAACTCCAACACAGCTCGACCCAAGCATTCAGCCGTGAGCTTCAGCAGCAGATCACCGAACTCATGGGT
>NAVB01001386.1:0-10411 GCA_002179805.1 Acanthamoeba lenticulata | reverse complement strand
CGTGTCGATGACAATGCCGATGCCCTTGAAGAACTCGTCGTTGCCAAACAGGGGGCCGGCCTGGTCGATTTTCTCCGTGTACCAGAAGGCCAGACCGTCCGCACCGTGGGCGCTCACCTGCACACAACATTGAATAACAACATAAAGGCGATATTGTGGGAGAGGGGGGGGGGCGTACGCCGTGAATACGGAACGACAAGGTGACCTCCCAGTTGGGGAACATGTTGGGCTGCACACAGATGAGTTCGAGTTTCGCTCCGGAGGCAAGGGGGAGAGCACCACCGTACCACAACGTTCCACAAAGAGCCGCGCTTGTTCTGGCGGTCCTCCGCGAGCCGGACGAAGTTCTCTGTCACTTGCGCGTCTGCAGACGAGGCTTAGCCCCTTAAACTCATGACTGGCCTCCGGAGTGATTTATTTGAGTGTGATAATCTGGTGTCGGGTACCTCCTTGCATGCTCCAGAAGGGAAGCGTGAAGGGCCCCTTCAGGGAGTGCACATCCTGGGTCTGCCCTGAGGCATAAACGGCCAAGCCAAGAAGCACCAACAACGTAAGGCGCAGACCACTGTACATGACGTCCGGAAGCAAACGGAGGAGAGAACTTATGTTGCTGTTTTCGTGTTGGTGCAGCCAATGGCAGCGCGGCGACCATCAAAGTCTCCTTTGGTCAGCATAGCCTTTTCTTTTCGAAACGCGGTCGAAACAGTGCGCCAAAGTGTTTTGGAAGAGAGCGGCGCAAACAAAAGATCGACGTGCCTGTTGCCAAAAGAGGAAGATGCCTGCGTGTGTAGAGCGGTTTATGGAAGGATGTAAGTCGCGAAGCGGAGAAGAAAGAAGGCCTGAGTTCACGTGAGAGAAGGCGAAGACGACCTGTTCCGCTTCGCGATCGCGACTCGCCTTGCAATCATTGACGGATCTTCACATGCAGAAAATGCAACGCGATGATCTCGATGAAGACGAGACCATTCAGAGCCTTGTGCAGTTGAAGGACTTGCGCAGCTTCGAGCAGCAGACCAGCGCTAACAAGATTGAAGATAGACAAAGAGAGAAGGAAAAAGAAGAGGATGGTGGCGGGATCACCACTGTCTCGAGCGCACCCCTCCCTGAGAGCCTCGGACAAGAAGTTGTAATACCTCTCGATGCTGCCATAGTTCCGTTCTCTGTCGTGGCTTCAAGTGTGCCGCATAATCCCGAGTACGCAATTACTACTTCCTCAATTACATCATGCCACCAATCTCAACCATGATTCTTTTGCTTGCAGGGTTGACGAAGAATTAAGGCCTCTGCGTTCGATTGCCGCCATCACCAAAGAGGAAAAACGCAAGCGGGCGGAACGACGCAAGGCTGAGGCCAAGGGCCGCCACAACCGAGATGAAGAAAGCGACTCAGACTTCGAAATCAGTGAGAGCGAAGGAGAAGAGGATGAGGAAGAAGAAAGCGAAGATGCAAGCGATTATGAGGAAGATAGCGATGGGGAACGCGGCCGCCGCCGCAGCACGAGGGAGAGCATCGGCGGACGCACGAAGCGCGAGCACTACGACAAGGAAACTCACTTCTACGTCAACGGTGGGCCTCGCAGTACCAACGTTCCCGAGGGCGAGACAAGTCCACCTTCGCCCCAGCACGCGGAAGGTCGGCCCAACGGCAGTTCCGCCAGCAAGGCAGACAAGTCGAACTCGAACAAGCGCAAGTACAATCGATTCAATCGACGCAATCTTTCTTTCGATGACCGCTGCCAGCAGCTACTCGAGTTCAAGCAGACCTATGGCCATTGCCATGTACGTGCCCCCTTCCAATTTCACGAACCGGTTGCGGTGTTTGCTTCCCTCTCGCTCTTGACTCAGACTCGCGCTTGATGGTCGCCAGGTCAAGCGCACGCACCCCGGCGAGACGAAGGGGCTTGCCTACTGGGTGGAAAGGCAGCGCATGGCGTGGCGGAAGGGTACGCTCGAAATGGACAAGAAGAAGCGCCTGGACGACATCGGGTTCGTGTGGGAGGCTGGCACCACGGGGAGCGGCAGCGAGGAGCTGCGAGACTACGAGGCCATGTACGCCAGCAGCAACCGGATAAAGTCCGAAGCCAGCGACGGCGGCGGGTCGGTCCTTCCTAGCGGCAAGGGCGGCGGTCTCGACGGCGACTCGGGCGCTGGTGTGTCGCAGCAGAAGGAGGGCGCCGAGGGCGAGCGGGGCGGCGAAGACTCTCAGCAGCAACCGCAGCGAGAGCGGTTGCACCACCATCACCACAGGGACGAACCGGTGGCTCGTCGCGGCCGGCTCAAGCTCGAAGAGGCCAAGTCCTTTGACGACTGGTGCGCGCTCCTACAGCAGTTCAAGGACAAGCACGGCCATTGCGACGTCAAGCGGCGCTACTTTGGCAAGAACAAGGGTCTGGCCTATTGGGCCGAGCGGCAGCGGGCCTCAAGGCGCAAGGGCACCCTAGAGGGGGAGAAGATCAACAGGTGCCCTCTCCCGTCTCTCTCTCTCTCTCTCTCTTTTGGGGGGCACCACCGTTAATCAAGGGATCGATCGACGGGGCAGGCTGGACGGTATGGGCTTCGTGTGGGGCACCGAGGGCATGACTACGCCCCGGAAGTCGTCGCACGCCAGCGATTCGATGGAGTGCAGTCTCGGTACGGCTGACATCCTCCCCCGTCTCTGCCCAGCACATGAAGTGACGTGCTGCACTCGTGAAGCAGATGCCTCGGTCGATGGAGAGGCCGAAGAGGCCGAGATCGCGTCGCCGCGGAAGGACGCTCTGCTGAGCCCGCCCCTGTCCACCACGCCAGCGGCCTCCACGGTCCAGACCACGCCGCCGCCAGCCAGGGGCGGCGGCAGCGGCGCGAGGACGACAGAAGAGGACAGCAGGCTGCAGCAACAACAGCAGCAGCAGCAGCACGACACGAAGAAGGCGCTCGAGTGGGAAAAGGCGAAAGGAGGGCGGGACCGGGAGCAGCTCGGCATCCTGAAGCGCAAGCTGAGCGAGGAAGAGCGTCGGACGGCAGCCGTCGAGAAGAAGTTGCGCAACGAGAAGCGCGAGTGGGAAGAGGAGAGCGTCAATCTGCAGCTGGAGAATTGCCTCCTCAAGGAGAAGCTTCTGACCCTCGACGAAGAGGCCAAGCAGCTACGCCAGGTCGCCAGCGCCACCACCACAACCGCCAAGCGGAAGCGGGAGCACGACAGTAGCGAGAGCGAAGCGGCCGAGTCTGCCACGCAGGAGGCTGACGATGGCAAGGACGCCGCTCCCAAACGTCTCAAGGTGAGCGAGGCCGACAACAGCGCCAACGACGGAGAGCATGCTCAGCCGCAGCCCGGTTCGCCTGGTGTGTCGACATCATCGTCGATGACCGGCGCCAAGTTGCCCTCCGGCGAACCGACGGACTTGTGGGCGCTGCTGTGCGCCATCGAGGGCCACCTTAGGACGCTCGTGAGCGGGCAGAAGAACGTGAGCGCCCAGCAGCGCGCCTTGCTCGCCCTTGCCCGCAGCGCCCACCAGACCACTCCGGACCCGGCCGTTGAGGACAACACAACGGCCTCTTCCTCCGCCCCGGCCCCCGATGACGGGCTCCCTACGCGGCCGGCGCCCGAAGAAGTGGCGGCGCTGGACAAGGTGAAGGAAGAGCCCGAACGGCAGGAGGAGCCCGCGCGGTCCCCAACCGAAGAGGAGCCTCCTTCCGCCACAGACCCGATGGAAGAGGAGCCGGCGGCTGCGGCGGTTTCGGACGAGCGCGAACATCATCCCTGCCTCGCTCTTCCTTCGCCCGTGGCGCCTTAGTCCCTCCTCCATCCCTTGGACCTGTGTCCGTTGCAAGCGCAGAAGAAATGGCCAAGATGGTATCATTTCGTTCAATGATGGGAGCTTTTTTGTGTTCAAAGTAGCAATCTAAAAAGGGAGAGAGGAACAGCAGACACGGCCTGCCAGAAGGAGGAGCGGGGGAGATGACATTTGCGGTTTGAAAGGGGAGGGAAGGGGGTCCTATTTACTTGCAAGGCCGCTTGAAGAGTGAGAGGAAAGAGAGAAGGAAAAGGCCGCAGGCGCGTTCAAGGGTTGTTGCCGCTGCTTCGGCCCGTCTCCTGTCCCGGGCCGCCACTGGCGTTGGTGGCGCCACCACCAGAAGGGAGAGCCGTAGGCGGCACGATCTTGCCGCGCTGGAGGAGGTCAAGGGCGGCCGCGGTGTTTCCACGAACGAGCTCAATATATGTCTGCAGAAGGAGCGCGTGCGGCGAGGCCGCGTGGACGGCCGTCGCGTGGAGCAGACACTTCTGGGCCTGTGGCAGCTTATCCTGCAGGATGTGCGCCGCAGCCAGGTTGATGTAGAGGACATATCGCGCTGACGAGGCCAGGACGGGAGCCAGGTTGAACTGCGTTGGTGGCGCGGGGCCAAAGGCGCCCGGCGCAGGCGTCGTCGACGAGGCGCTCGCGGGCAGGCTCGCAGGGAGCTCCTTGATCAGCGACGGGGACAGGTGCAGCATGGCCTCCGACGTACGGTTGAGCATGCACAGCGCCTCGGCAGCGTAGAGGTGGGCCAGCAGGCGGTGCTCATCCTCGACAGTCCCCGTGGCGGCCGCTCCGCCGGCGCCGTTGGCGGTCCCCTGGGCAGGGCTGGTGGCCCGGCTCAACAGGGCGCTAGCAGCGTTGAGGGCCACCACTGGATCCTCGAGGGCGAGCGCGATATAGGCCATGCTCAGCAGACACACGCACTCGAGCGATAACGAGGAGGCGGCCGCGGGGGCGCCCGGTCCTGCCGCCGTCGCGTCACCTGGTGCAGGCCCGCTGGCGGGCGTGCCGGTGGCCGCGGCCGAGGCGGCCGCAGGGGTCTCGGCAGCTGAGGTCGGACTGGCCTCGCGCTCGAGGGCCAACAGCCGGAGCGCGTTGCGGAGGCACTCGAGGCCGTACCGCAGCGTGAGCGCCGGCTGCAGGCGGCCCGGCCCGGCATCATCCTGGGCTGCGGCGGCCGTGGCCGCGCCATCGGCCGTCGACGCCGCGGACGTCACGGCATCGCTCGTGCCATCGGCCGCCGCGGTTCCGGCAGTGCTTGAGAGCGAGGTCGGGAGAGGAATAGCCAGAAGCGCCGATGGGCCGCCCGCCGGAGCCGCGGACGATGATGGCGACGACGGCTGCTGGAGGGCGGCGGCCGACGACGGCGGCGGGCGGACGGGAAGCAGGATCTGCCGGTGGCGCGGGCCGTGGACGGCCACGCGCGCGATCGTGTCCGACTTTTGATGTCGCAGGGCGGCGTCGCGCTCGCCGGCCAGGTGGGCGGCGATGACGCACTGGGCCAGGCGGAGCCACAGTCGCGGCTGGTGATGGTACGTGTCGGCCGCGCGCAGGAGGCACCGGAAGGCCACCCCGGGCTTGCCGTTGATGAGCAGCTGCAGGCCCTGGTTGTGGTACATCTCGCACCGCCGCGACGTCCGCACGCCCGCCGTCGTTGCCGCCGCCGCCGCACTGCTGCCGGTGGCGGCTTCGCTCGACGTGGCGGCCCAGTCGTCGCGGACGGCCTTGGCCAGGTAGAAGGCCGCCGCGCCGTACTTGGCCAGCTGGTAGTGGATGCAGCCCATGTTGTTGAAGTACGGACCCGACAGTCCACCTTCTGACGAAGACGAAGACGACGAAGAGGAGGAGGATGTTGAGTCAGAGGTCGAAGAGGCGCCGTTGGTGGCGGTGGGCGGAACGCGCTTCTGCGAGGCGTTGAGGAGCTTGAGCGACTTGCGGTAGTTCCGGCGCGTGTACTCGAGGTGGGCCTTGAGGAAGGCCAGCTGCTGGCTCGCCGGGCCGGTCATGTTCGGCTGCTGTTGCTGCTGCTGCTTGAGTTGCTGCTGGTGGGCTTGCATGAGCTGCTGGAGGACCTCGCCGCCGTGCTTGAGCTCCTTCTTGGTGGCGCCGGCGTTCTTGGCCAGCAGCTGGAGCTTGGCCCGGTAGAGGTGCACCACGAACTGCAGGTGCTCGGGGCTCAGGCACAGTTGTGGTCGATCGGAGGCCGTGGACGAAGATGAGGACGACGAGGACGAGGACGGCGGTGGCGAGGACGCGCGTTGCGGTGCGCCTGCGGAGGCGGGCGAGCTGCCATTGCTGGTGGAGGCCTCCCCGCCAGGCACGGTCGTTGTTGATGGCCGGATGGCGGCAGAGGAACAGAAGGTCTTCTCCACGAAGAGCAGCACGCCCGCGGCTTTGGCGCTCTGGCCCACCACTGTGGTCATAGAGCCGAGGAGCGTCGCAGTGAGGAAGAAGTAAAGCAAAGGAAAAAGAAAGAGGAAAGAGGCAAGAGGCGCAGCAAGTACCGAGGTAGACTTCAACCAGAAGAAGGCATACGCGCAAGGCAAGGTCCTCATCGAGGGCCTCAATGTTGCGGTAGAGGCCGCCCTCCAAGATCTCCAAAGCAGCCGAGTAGCGTCGCAGGTGGTAGAAGAGAACCGCTTGGTTGTAACTGAGCGTGGCTAATCCCAGGCCACCCTCATCATCAGAGGCACCGCCGTCACCGCTCAAATTGGCGGCTTTGGCGGCCGTGGCTAGCGCCCCCAGCGAATCCACGAGCCTTTTAATTTCCACGCAGCCCCCGCGGTAGAAGGCGGCTACCGCGAGATTGTGCTGTACTCGTGCTTCGCCCCTCAACCGCTGGGGTACTTTTTGCAATGCCTCCACGGCCCTGTCGTAATCGCGGCCGAGGAAGTGATTATGGGCAGCCGCCTCGGCACCACTGGATGACGCCATAGTTGAGATCCTTTGTGCTGAGGCTGAGGAATGTAAATGTTGCAATGGATTGGTTTGGTGTAAGAAAATATTTTCTCTTTACTTTCCGTGTGGCGTTGCTGAAAAAGAAAGAAGGAAAGAAAAAACAAGCATCCAACGTTTATGTAAAGAGGGCTCATGTGAAGACTGATGAGTCGAGGACCTTGAGGGCTACATCGCTGGCAGACGGGCCCAGATTCTCGTCCCTCAGGAAGAGGAGCGGCATGTCCAGCAGCTGCCCTTTGACACCCTCGAGCTGCCTGCTCTCCCTCTCCGTGATCGGGTTGGCTGTACAGACCAGAACCAGTTAATTATCATTTGAAAATCATAATAATATTGTTAAAAAAAAACGTCACTCAGGCAAAAAGATGGGCGGGAGGTAGGTCCCAGGCTCAAGAAGGTTTGAGTCATCAGGCCCTCCAAGAAGTCGAATGTGGCGCGGGACACTACTTTCAAGCTTGAACAGCTCCGCGGCCCCGTCGAGCACATCCTGGGCTTCGTCCGTGGGCGGACGCTCGGGCAGCAACTTGTGATCTTTGTACCGGACCGGCAACAGCGCACGTCGGTGCAGCCGAAAGGCAAGAGGCCACAGCTCCTGAGGCGGTTTCTTGTCCTCGCCGTCAACGGCACCAGCATTCGCGTCCTCAAAGGGCTCCGTCGACACGACCGAGGCACCAATGAACCTGGAGGGCGGCGTGTATAAGAGGACCTCAATCGAGCTCCATTCGGTGTTGTACGCTTCATTGTCCATCTGGTTGTCAACGATAGTGGTCTCCACCGAGTGCTCTGTCGCGGAGCCGATGAGAGCCTTGAGCGGCTCCAGCAGGCTCTTGCGCACTTGGTCCAAGGTAACCTTGCCCCACTCCATCGACTTGCTGGAGATCGTCCCGGCGCCGTCATAGTTACGATAGGCTCGCCACTGGACTCTAACCTCTTGCTCGCCACTGCTCAGGCCAGAGCTCAGCAGCAGCTTGAATTTGAGGACAACGCAGTTGGCGTTGCCACCCGGAAAGCGGTCCAGCGCTCGAAAGTAGGCCACAAGGCCCACCGGCCCCTCATCGAGGACGGCGCGCAACTGCGAGGAGTCAGGTTGGCCCGCGGGCAAGCTCGGCCGCCTCGAGTAGTAAAGCTGGTCCCACCGTCGGCGCTTGCGGCCGTAGCCAAGCACGTACTCCGCCTGCTCGCGCAACCGCCCGGCCTGCTCGACGGGCCGGCCGAGTTGGACCGCGATCCATTGCCAGCACTCGTCGCGGGCTGTGACGCCCTCGGGGAGTGCGACGTGTGGAGGCACGGTGCCGGCGTGCTCAATGCAGTCGACAACCATGTGTTGCAGGCGCTCGAGATCGTCTGCGGAGAGGGGCCTGTTCTCGGGATCCTCTATGACGTAAAACGCGCTGCCGGGCGGGTTGAGACGGACGCGCGGGCTGCCTTCGTACGCCCGGTAGTGTATGCCTCGGTCGTTCGTGTCTTTGTCCTCCAGCACGTCGCCCTTGAATGTCAGGCCGGGGCGGCAGAGGATGAGAGATTGACCGCGGTGCTCGGTGAGGTCCGTGGTGGAGTGCGGGGCGAGGGTGGTGTAGGCCCAGCTGCCTCCCTTGCCGTCCACGCCGTGGTTTTGGATGGGGCAGTCGTAATCACGCAATTTAAAGTCAGTCTCGTTCTTGACGAGGATCCTGTCTCCCAGTTCGTCAGGCGCAACGCCAGCCTTGCGGCGCTTCTGCTGCAAAAACAAATCAGTATTCAAGTTTAACACAACCACAAAGAGAGGCCCAACCTCTGCCTCCGACTTCGGGACATCTGTGGCCTTTTTCGTGTCCTCTTCTCTTGTGCGCTTCATTGTTGGTGGGTCATTTCACCTGGCTTACAAAAACAGTTTTTTATGGGTACTGATTTCATTAATCCCAATAAATTCGTGTTATTGAGAATGTTGCCAAAAACAAGGGCCTTTTGTGTCGTCAACGATCACCACGTGAACCGGCGGCGAAACGCTTCAAGCGGTTCAACTCGACTACAATTCAAGTACTTCTCTCATCGCCAGACCACCCACAGGCAGTGGGTGATCTGCTAACCAGGGAGGTTCGGTGGGGCGGGATGCACAGACTTGAGTGTGTTGTTCATCGAGGGAGACAACGGCACACCGGTGACGCTCGTGTTGAGACGAGGTGGCCTCAGGGTCGTCCTTGCAAGCGCGCCCGCACTGTGGCCGTGTCACCCAGCTCCACTTTAGGTACGCGGCCGCAGCCGGGGCAGTGTCGGCGTTAGCGCCTTTTTCGGCAGGTTTGTCCGAACAACAAAAATAAGCGTACAAGGAATTTGGAGAATTCATGCGTAAGTGTAATTGACATTCATAAAAAGCCATGAAAGGGCTTTTTTCGTTGTCACGCCGATAACTTGATTGGTGTTGCGAAGTTGCGAACTTGCTAGCGGAAGAACAGATAAACTCACCGCCATGGAGGAAGACGCTGCTGGTGTCGCCCAACTAAGTGGTGAGGATCCCACCAACAACCCAGAGACGGTCCGACGTGTAGGCCTGGCCTGCAACTTTTGTCGGCGCGCACATGCTGTTTGCGAGTCGTACGACGTTGTCGTTGTGCCTTTATTCCAACTCTGTTCTGGACATTAACTCGCGCCACGTCTTTGCAACGTGCAGGAAGCGACCATGCTCCCGATGTGAGAAGGCCGGGCGGGCCCATCTCTGCACTGACGTCCCCCTTCGCAAGCGCGGCCGCCCACGACGTGGCGACTCATCCTCCGTGCCCGCCCCCAAGGCGCCCAAGCTGACGTCAGCAACGACGACCCACGCGGTCGTAAACAATACCAACAATCTGGGGGTGAACTCCCTTGCCAACAGGACCGCGTCCCTGCCGTTGGCCACGCAGGTCCAGCCGCCGCGTCGGCTGATGATGCCGGCTGGCGCTGGTGCGGCGCTGCCCTTCGTGGCAGCTAAGCCGCCGCCCGTCATGCCCGTCCTGCCCCGGGCGGAGGTGCAGGGCCCCGCGGGCCGGGCACTGTTCGCCAGCGCGCTGGACATGGTGACCGACGAGCTGCGGCGCACGCGCGAGGACAACGAGCGCCTGCGGTCCAAGCTCAAGAAGACCAAGATGCGGCTCAAGCTGGCCAAGGCCGACGCCAAGCAGCTGCGCCAAGCCATGGCCGAGCTCCAGGGCCAGGGCGGGCCGGGCGACGAGTCGGCCTCCACAATGGTGAGCAACAACAATCATAACTTGACCAAGCACAGGCGCATCATGGCCACACCGGCCAGCATGGACCCCATGAACTCGTCCCTTTCGTTCTTTCAAGTTGCGCCCTCGTCGTCATCGTCTTCCTCTTCTTCTTCATCACCGGCTTCGTCCTCTTCGTCCTCTTCACCAGCGTTGTTGGCCTCCCCGCCACCACCGTCGTCGCCTTCGTTGGTCCTGACATCGACGGCGACGGTGGAGGAGACGGGCCTGCCCGAGCCGCCTCCGGCGCCACCGCACATAATCGCGATGCAGCATTTCCACCAGCACATGCCCTTCCTCAACACGTACAACTTCAACCCCGACGACCTGCTCGTCCTGCACGACCCGCGGTTGCCCATCGTGGCCTACCTCATGGACAGGGGGACCTTCACGCCCAAAGTCGTCTACGCCAACTCGGCCTTTAGCCACCTCATAGGCTTTCCGCCGGTACCCGCCTTGGAAA
>NAVB01001385.1:0-10126 GCA_002179805.1 Acanthamoeba lenticulata | reverse complement strand
TCCTGGAACTTTTCGCCATTTATTTATTTATTTATTTATTTATTTATTTTCACTCAACAGTTGCTTTATTGCACCAAGACTTCGCCCTACAACCTCAAGCGCTTGGCCGTGCACGGTCGGGAGAAGAGAAACGCCATGTCCACCAGCGAGGCGTCGTCAGGTGTAGTGGAGAGTTTACTCTCCTGGGCCAGCCGAAATCGAACCAAATTAGTGGTGGTTGCTGCTGCCGCTGTAGGCGTGTCGGCTGGCACAGCCCTCTTGCTTGGACGCCGAGCTCCTTGTACCGCCCTTAAAGCCACGACCTCGCCTTCATTCGTCGGCATTGGAAGAACTCACTCTCTTTCAATTTCGCCTCAATTTCAGATCAAAGGAAAGATGCAGTTGAGGAGGACACGTGGCTAGACTTTACGCAGTTTCTGCCCGAGGAGGTTTCCCTCAACATCTTCTACCGCTGCAGGTGGGCGTCAACCGGTGCATTGCTTGTGTTGTTTCTGTCCACTGTCTCATCACCGCTCCCACCTTCAGGGCCGAAGACTTCGTGCGAGCCTCGCAGGTGTGCCGCGAGTGGCACCGGCTCTGCTCGGATGACCTCATCTGGAAGGAGATCTACCAGCGGTGCGTGCCCGAGAAGAGGCCGGTCTTTGGCCGACCATCTGCCTCAGTCAACAGTGTGCAACTTGATTGATCGTCATGGTGGGCGATGTCGCGATGCACTACACACAGGAAGTGGCGCAAGATCCCGGAGCTGATGTCGCTCCACACCCAGCCACGCCTCGTCACGTCGTGGCGCACGCTCTACGCCGAGCGGCACCGAATCGAGGCCCTCCTCAAGGATCCGCAGCTGCCACCCGAGATCCGACAGCAGCTCAGCGGGCCCGACGCGGAGAGCAGCCAGGCCGAGCTCCTCTTTAATGGTTTCTTCTTCTTCGCCTCCCTCTCTGGTGCTCTCTATCTATAGGACCTCCGCGGCTCACCAACCTCTTGGTTCTCCTTTTCCTCGACTTCTTTGGTGTTGTTGACGAGAGCTCTGCAGTGGCGTCGCAGCAGTATCGCCAGGCCATCGAAGAACAAGGCCCGGACTTTTTGCCTCGCGTGCTCGAGGCCACCCTTATCGCCTCCGTTGCTGGCGAGAAGCATGAATGTACGTCGTGTGACGCTTCATGCCTGATTTGGACTTCCCCCCTCCCCAAACTGGAGGCGACCACGATAATGACGACAACGTTGTTGCTGCTGCTGGTGCCATTATGCCTGCGCGCAGCTCTCCATATAGGCGATCCCACCAACTTGTTGATCCTGTGGAACTGGGCTGTCATCGCCAGCACGCAGGCCATGTGGCTCTCCCAGCTCCTCAACATGTACGTACTTAACAAACTCGTTTGGCCCAAGCGACTTGTCTATGGCCGCCCCGCTGAAGGTCAGACTTGGCACCGTGTATGCAGGCCTGCGGACCTGGGCGTGGACGCCTCGCTCGCGGGGCACGCCGACTGGCTCTACGACTTTGCCGCCGAGCGATACGAGCAAGCCCTCGGCCTGGTCTCGCGCGATGCGGACGGTCCGTCCTCAAGAACATCCCCTGCAGGACCTCACCCTGTGGCTGTGATGTGTGGGGCTCCTTGTCCTCATCACCAATCGACTCCACACCACACAGGGCTCATCAGGCACCAGCTGTTCGGAGACTTTTGCGCCGAACTGGCCGCCAAGCGAAGCGGCGCTGAGGCGCAGCGCTACTTGGCCAAGGCCCGCCTTTCCTACGAGCACCTCCTCGAGCGGGCCCACGCCGTCGAACACAAGACCCTCGCCAAGACGCCTGAGGTACTTGCGGGCCCTCATCTCCTCGACCGGTCTTGTCCTCTGCTGTTGCGCAACTGAACACACATGGGCGTCGTCCAGGGCCAGGAGACCGTGGAAGTGCAAACTTTTCGGGACCAGCGCGTCATCGCACGGTGCGTGGATCCTTTGCTGCCGCCTTGTGTGTGGCGCTTGGGTCCAGCTGCTGATTCTGCGTGTGCTAACGCACAGGGCCCACTCGCTTCTGGGCAATCTCGTCTACCAGCAGGCCGACAAGCAATTCACGGCGCTCACGGACTCCCGCAGCGCCCGGCAGCAGCGTGAGGAGGACGAGGACCAGGACGCTGATGTGAAGCGGCAGCAGGAGCTGGAGGCAGAACGCGCGTTGGAGGCGCAGATCATGAAGGGCCTGCTCGAGGCGCGCGATCACTTGACCAAGTCCGTCAACCTCGAGCCCAGCCAGCGTCAAGAGCTCATCACGCTGGGCGACGTCTGCACCCTCCTTGCCGAAGTGGCCGAGGACGACGAGGAGGCCGACCGCTACTCTAGCGAGGGCGCGACCAACTTTGAGCGCGTCCTCGCCAGCGACGAGAGCGACACTGATGCGCTCAACGAGTACGGCATCCTCCTGACCAAACGCGCCCAGCGCATCATCAGGCGGCTCCGCCGGGAGGGCTTTGACGTCGACGCCGCCTCTGCCGCTTCGGCCGCCCGCGCGCTATTGGCGAACAATAGCAACAACGCCGAGGAAGGTGGTGACGCCAACGCTGAAGCTGTCCAACATGATGATGGCCAGGAGCATCAAGAAGAAGAAGACGGGCAAGTCCAGGCCAGTGGCGAGGAAGGTGCAGCACAGCCGCCGCAAACCGAGGAGGAGGCCAGACACGCCGCGCTCATGGCCCGGGCCGAGCGCTGTTACGACCAGGCCGAGGCCAAGTTCGTGCTGCTCGAGCAGAGCGGCGTGTGGTATGGCATCATCAACCTGGCCTGCCTGGCGGCCCTGCGCGGCCGCGAGGAGGAGACCAAGCAGCGGCTCCTCCTGTGCCACGAGCGGGGCGACCTCAGCCCGGACAACCTCGACGACCACGATTTTGACGTCTACCGCAAGCGCCCGTGGTTCATTGAACTGCGCGAGTCCTTGCTCCATCCTCCCCAACCAGCGGCTACCCAAGAAGTCGATGGCCAGGGCGATGCTTGGGAGGTCTGAGATTTGCCTTTGTGCTGGGAGCCACGTCGCGGTTTTTGTCGACGAACGCGAAAATAAAAGAAAAAAAGGCGAATCTGTTCTGTATTCCAGATGGACGGCCAGATCCACAGGAGCACGGGCGAGTGGTAAAGCGGAGGAGAAGCGAATCAAGGAAGACCACACGTACGCGGAGAGATGAGCCATTCGAGAAAGCATGTGGTGGCGGGCGCGGTGCACGATTACCCCGTACCGGAGGGGGAACAACAAATCGTGCGTGTCACCGAGATGCGTGGCGGCAACATCGTCGAAGTAGAGAGGCCTGATGGCGAAAAACTGCTCTGCCTTCTGCCTGCCAAGTTCAAGAAGACTTTGTGGATTAAACGCAGTACGTTTACTGCTTGCTTTTTACCAAATTTTTAGAGATTAATCGAATTGCCTACAGGAAATTTTCTCATCATTGAGCCCTTCGTCGAGGTGCTGAATAAGTCAGACAAAAAGCTGCGCGGCCGTATCGCCGCTGTGCTGTTCCCTGATCACGTCAAGTACATAGAACGACTAGGACTTTGGTACGTCCGCTTCTGACTCTGCCTCAGCCTTGCAGCCACAAAATCACTCACCTCGCTGTTTGCAGGCCGGCCGAGTGGAAGGGGGATGCCTCTGCTGAGGTCGATAAGACCGCCTCGCGAAGCAAGGCAGCTGATGATGACGATGAGGACGACGATGATCCATACTTGGTCAACGCCAACCATCGACGCTTTGAGGACAGCGACGATGATGATGACGATGCCGACAGCGACGACGATGATGAAAGCGACGGCGAGGAGGACGATGACGACGCGTCCGACTGAGCAGCCCACCACGCGTCGCAGCGCAGCGCTCGGTCGCAGTGTCATGGCACACCCGTTACATGTCCATTGCACCAGTATTAGAACTGTCTTTTATGAAAATGCAAACAACACCACCATCCCCTTTCCAGCGGCTAGACAAAGGTCTCGTCCGGGGAAGGGCGCGAGGGAGGGATGGCCGCGGCGTAGCGGCCGAAGCGACGGGCCGTGTCCAGCAGGTAGGGCTGGTCCTCCACGGGCTCCCGCAGCCACGCCGGCAGGGCGTCGTCGTCCAGTGAATCCACGTCGCCGCCCATGCGGATGCTCTCGCGCAGCGACTCAAACGCGTTCTGATGCCACTTGAGCAGGTACAGCACGCAGCCGGCTGTGCGCATAGCGTCCTGTGCACATAAAAAAAGATTTTGATTAAAAAATAAAATAAAAAGTCAACTAACGAAAAATACCCACAAGATATGGTGCCCTCCAATAAGAGCATTCAGTTTGAAGCGTTCAGAAATTACGGCCAAACGCGGTGAGTGCACATCAAGCTTTGTTCGATAAAACCGAGATGGATCAGCAAGACTTCGCCAAGTGCCCTGTCTGTTTGGAGCGCTTTGACAAAGATTTGCGCTTGCCTCGATCACTGGCGTGTGGGCACTCTGCTTGCTCCTCTTGCCTCGTTCGTCAACTGAGTATTGCCCACTCGTCCTCCACCAATTCCGTGGCCAGCCGCCAGCAAAAGCAAAGGAAGGACCCACACCGAATCATCACATGCGCCAGGTGCCGCAAGCAGACTCGAGTCCCCAGTGGGGAGAAGATGGACGTGGCCCTGCCCCGCCAGGAAACACCCCACCTCGAAGCCCTCGTCCGTAGTGCCGGGGTCCCGCCACCTGCGGCCTTCTGTACAGCGCACGAGGGCAGGTCGCCCGATCTCTGGTGCGAAACGGACCAACAAGCTGTGTGTGGGTTGTGCGTGGCCGAGGGCGGCGCCCACCATGGGACCAGCCGCAAAGTGATTCCGCTCAAGCAGGCCAAGGAACAGATGGCCTTGTTCACAGGCTTCCTGGAGAAGAGCCTGGGCGCGGTCGACCAGGCGCTGGCCCAAGTGGAAGCGAGCGAGGTCCACCACGCACAACAGGCGGCAGACGCGAGGGCTGCCATGGCCGGCCACTTTGTTGCTGGGTCGACAGCCGGCAGGGAGAGCATTCTGCGCGAGGAGCTAGCACAGTGGGAGCTCCGCATGGCAGAGATGATGGAAGCCAAGCGCGCTCTGCTTCAGGAGGCCAAGGGGAAGCTGGCGTCCCCCTTCTTGCCCTACAGGGGGCAGAATACTGAGAACTCTGGGCCTGGCGTACTTGACGTGCCCAAGGGCTCATCACCTTTCACCCGCAACCACAACAACAGGGCTACTTCAGGACGAAGCTTGAACATATCAATCGCACGCGTATGTGCTTCTTCCTCTCTCTCCTCTGGTACTCTTATAAACTCCTAACCGCTCCCTGCACACAGGCAGTAAGCTGGAATGGAAGGGCAACAGTGTTTCTTTTGGCAGCTCCGCAGAGCGCTCCTTCAACTCATGCTTGCCGTGTCTGTGTTGGGCCTTGTCGCTTTTATTATCATTCTTTTTTCTGGTGTAGAGTGACATTATGCATGAAAAAGGGTTGTCGCCATCAGCCTTTTCATCAGTCGTCCTCCTCCATGTCGCTGACAAACGTTTCATCTTCTTCATCATCATCATCGTCATCATCATTCTCGCTATTTCCATCTTCGCAGTCATCATCACCATCCTCCCCGCCGTTGTTGTCGTCCTCGTTGTCGTCAAGCATGAAGTCTTGGGCCTCCGCGTCAATCTCGAGCCAATTGCACAGCTTGCATTCGAGTTTGTACAGCTGCTCCGCCAGCTCCATGTAGCGCTCCGAGTCGCAGTGCCGCTCTGATGGCCATGCGTGAGTGTGAGATTCTCAAAATAATATTGAATTTTAAATCATAAAATAAAATCATAAAATAATATAAAACAAAATAAAAAGAAAACAAAATAAATTGAACTAAAGTATTTGAAAAATTTGATCAAATTGGCGCACCGAGCTTGGAGCGGAGGCTGCTGATAAAGTCGAACTGCTCGGCTGGCGACGCGGCGTTGGGCATGAAGCCAGCCGAGCGGAACCACCCGGCGACGCGGGCCATCCCTTGCTCGACCTGCATCAACACGTCGTCGCGCTCGGTCTTGCTGTTCTTGTCGGGATGATCACCCTGCCCCTTCTTCCCCTTGCCCACGGCTTCGTCTTCGACAAGCACGGCGATGATGTCGGCCAGATCGAGTTCGCCGTAGACCTCCTGCAGGCACGCGCCGAGCTGCACCTGCAGGAGCTGCAGGTCGCCGGCCAGGAGCCGCGGTACCTCGGCGACGGCGTCGTTGACGAGCAGCAGTTGCTCGATTTGCCGATACACCCTGTTGTTGCGCGTGTGTCATTCTCGTGTTGCACAAAGAACACGCGCGCGTGTGTGCGTGTGCGTCCAACACGCACCTGCCAAAGGCCACGGGCTCGTGTAGGTGCGGCTTCTCGAGTAGCGCGTTGGCTTGCTCGAGCAGCGCGTTGGCTTGTGCCATGAGGGAGATCACCTGGACCGGCTCCTTCTCTTCCTCTGCCTCCTCCTTGTTGTCGTTGTTGTCGACACCCGACCGTGGCGGCTCCGCGGTCTTGAAGCGGCGCTTGCGGGACTTGATCTCGCGGTCGAGCTGGACCAGCAGCTCACGAGAGCGCTGCAGAGCCCACGCCTTGCGCCTGCGGGGCGACGGATGAGGTCCACATCGTCATCAACGAGGACGAGGACGACGAGAACAGGGACGTACTGGGGGAAGTTGGCGACGAACTGTTCCGTCAGAGGCCCGACCTTGGCCCGCGCGCGCTCGACCTCGAATCGCGTCTCGGCGCGTTGGCCCCTGCATAAACCGAACAAAAACCAAACAATGAATTCGAGTAATTAAATAATTGTTTCGAATAAAAATTGGAATATTTGAAATACGCAAAAAAGAAAGAAGAATGACGTAGTACTTGTCCAATAGGCACGCGAAGCGGGCCTCGAGGCGGCGTTGGGCCATGTCGCGCAGCCGCTCGATCAGCGCGAGGGCGTCGGCCTTGGCCTGCTTGCAGTCCTCGTGCATCAGCGCGCCGCCATCCTCCGCGTGACCGCTGTCGTTGCCGTTGCCGTTGATGGCCTCGATCCGGTCGATCATGCGCTGCAGCGTGGCCTGTTGGCCGTAGGCCTCCTCGAGCGCCACCTTGCCGTCTTCCTGCTGCTCGCTCTGCTCGACCTGCTGCGTGCAGGCCTCGAGCTGCACGCGCAGGACGGCCACGGCGCGGGCCTTGGCCCCGCGCGCGGCCTCGTCCACGTGACGCGCGAACCGCTCCATGCGCGCCAGCACGCCGGCCAGGCTCGCGCCGTCGGCGGCCTCGGCCGCGGCGGCCAGCTGGGCGACCATGGCGTGGCACTCGGCCGCGACGCTGTCGAACCAGCGCGTGTTGGGCACGGCCACGCAGGCGAAGCGCTCGAGCTTGGGCCCGAGCACGGCCACCATGTTGTCGGCCTGCAGGGCGAGGTCGACGCGCGCCGTGGCCGCGCGGACGCGCTCCTCGCCGACCGGCAGGAGTCCGGACAGGCTCGCCCGGTAAAAGCCCTGAAGCTGCTCGAGCTCGGCCGCGGCCTCGAGCTTGGCCACGAGCGCCTGCTCGGAGGTCGGCACGGCCTCGTCCTCGGCGTCGGCGTCACCGGCGACGTAGAGCGCGACGTCGGCAAGCTCGGCGGCCTGCGCGAAGCAGACCAGCTGGACCGCGACGAGGTCTTGGAAGCGCGCGGCCATGCGGGCCGGGAGCACGTCGTTGACCAGCTCGTCCAGCTGCGCGCGGAGGTCGTCCGCGAGCCACGCGGGCTCGTCGGCGTGCGGCCGCACGTCGGCCAGCCGGGCGCGGAGGGCCAGCAGGCGGTCGAGCGACGGCTCCTGCGCGGCATCGGCGTCGGCTTGTACGAGGCACTCGGCGCGGGCCCGTTCCAGCTCGATGCGGAGCGCGTGTGCGCGCGAGTCGGCGATGAAACGCCTGAGGTCGGCCACGACTTCGTTCATGCGCTTCAGCGTGCGGCCCTCTAGGCTGAACCACGTCTGCGTTCAGCGCGCGTGTGTTGTGTGAGTTTGCGCGCGTGTGTTGTGCGGGAAGGTGAACGCGCGTGTGCGTGTCGTGCGTGCGTACGGTCGACCGGGCGCGGTGGCTCGTCAAGTGGCGGATCCGCCGGCGGGCTTCGGCAAGCACGGTCTCGACAAAGTCGTCGGCGCTCTGCGGCGCGTCGGCCACCGCCGCGGCCTCGTAGGCGAGCGCGGCGGCCATCGGCTCGGCCTCGACGGCGCGAAGGCTCATGACGCTCTGCTGGCCGCTGGCGGCCGCGCCGGCCGCCTGGCGGCGGAGCTTGAGGCGCCGCAGGTGGAGCGCCACCAGGAGCGGCTCGTCGACGACCTCACCCGCGTGCAGGGCCTCGAGCACGGGCGCGGCCTCGTGGACAAGCCAGTCGTCCATCTCCACCAGCTCGCCGGCGATGATCTCGAGCTCGAGGCTGCGCGCGGCGACCACGACGTCGGCCAGCGCGTCGCGGCGGTCTTCGAGCCGCGCCTGCGTGGGCAGCTTGGACGGCGGCGGCGCCGACGAGCCGGAACCGCGCAGCCAGCGGCCGGCGCGCTCGAGCAGGCCACCGGCCGGCTCGTCGAGCGGCGGCAAGGCCTCGAGGCGGCGGAGGAGCTGGTGGGCCTGCGCGAGGCTGGTCTCCACGTCGTAGACGCTCTCCGGCAGGCGGGCCATGGCGCTCGCCCAGGCCTCGGCCTCGCCCACCGTCCGGACGTACCTATTTATGATGTAAATATTGATTATTAACAAATATTTAATTTGATTTTTTTTAATGAAAAAATATGATTAATTTTAGAACAAAAAATGAAAACGAATAATATAAGAGGAATGACAGACCCTTCATAGGCAGAAGGCTGGTGCTTGGGCAAATGCCTGCGCAGGCGCTCCACATGGCCATTGAACTGGTCCGCCAGCGCCAACACGCTGTCGACACGAATGGTCAGAATGCACCACAAAAAGACATGAATTCCTGTAATGAGACAGGACGATGTTTGGGGGAAGGAAGTGTACACGTCAGGCTCTGGCGCCGTGACCATCTGATGCCAAAAGGCCTGCGCCTCGTCCGCCAGGTACTGCTCGGCACTCCCGCTCAGCTCGTCGATGAAGTCGCCGAGCATCTTCATGTCCGATACGTCCAATCTTTATCGCCGCAAACAATTGATTTAAAATTAATAATCAATATTCATTTTCATTTTTGGCAAATATGAAAATGAATAAAATAATTTTGGAATTAAAAATCAGAATAAAGAATAAAGAATAAGGCGCACCCGTGGTAGAGTTGCTGGAGATCGCGGAAGTGGTACAGCTCGGCCAGCTTGTCCAGGATGGCCTCGAGCGAGTCGAGCGCGGCGGGCTCGTAGGCCAGCTTGGCGCTCAGCTGCCTGCGCTGGTAGGCCACCAGCTCGCCCCGCTGCAGCTGCGCGGCCCGCTCCAGTTCCAGCATCATCTTGCTCCCGCTGAACCACGCCTGTCCATTCACGAGCAAGACGACCACGATCATGACGACGATGTTGAGATGAAGAAGATGACGATGATGATGAAGGTGATCAAGTACGGATTGGGCGTGGGCGTGGGCGAGCTGGCGCTGGAGCAGCCCGCCGAGGTTCTGGGCCACCACGACGTCGCCGTCGTCCCACGTGTCCTGTAGGTGGGCGTTGAACCACCGGGCGCAGTGGTCCAGCACGCTCAGCAGCTGCTTTTCGACCTGCGCGACGACGACCTCGTCCTGGACGCGCTTCAGCTCCGCCTCGACTTGGTCGCCCCACGCCTCTGCAAAGAATTCAAAGAATAATTCAAATTAAATTAGACAAATACTTTTAAATCACATTTTTTTAAAAATATATAAAATGAATTAGAGACGTACCGAGGACGAGAGCGCGCGGCAGGGCGGCAGTCTTGGCGCGCCAGGACTCGAGCGCGGTGAGGAGGCCGGCCACTTGGCCACCGGTTTCCCACAATAGGTCGAGCTTCCTGCACAGACGCGCGGGCACGGTGGCGTCCGCCTGCGGCCTGTTGGCCCACGCCGTCGCCGCCGCCAGGGCGGCTTCGCCCAGCGCGGATTCAAACTCGGCCACGCGTTGGTGCAGCGCGCCCAGCTCGCGCCCGAGCGCTTGCCAGGTGGCCACCTCGCTGCCGCCCGAGCCAGTATGAGGATCGGA
>NAVB01001384.1:0-12877 GCA_002179805.1 Acanthamoeba lenticulata | reverse complement strand
GGCCTCGAGCGAGTCGAGCGCGGCGGGCTCGTAGGCCAGCTTGGCGCTCAGCTGCCTGCGCTGGTAGGCCACCAGCTCGCCCCGCTGCAGCTGCGCGGCCCGCTCCAGTTCCAGCATCATCTTGCTCCCGCTGAACCACGCCTGTCCATTCACGAGCAAGACGACCACGATCATGATGACGATGTTGAGGATGAAGAAGATGATGAAGATGAAGATGGAGATGATGTGATCAAGTACGGATTGGGCGTGGGCGTGGGCGAGCTGGCGCTGGAGCAGCCCGCCGAGGTTCTGGGCCACCACGACGTCGCCGTCGTCCCACGTGTCCTGCAGATGGGCGTTGAACCACCGGGCGCAGTGGTCCAGCGCGCTCAGCAGCTGCTTTTCGACCTGCGCGACGACGACCTCGTCCTGGACGCGCTTCAGCTCCGCCTCGACTTGGTCGCCCCACGCCTCTGCAAAGAATTCAAAGAATAATTCAAATTAAATTAGACAAATACTTTTTTTAAATCACGTTTTTTAAAAATAAATATCTATATAAAATGAATCAGAGACATACCGAGGACGAGAGCGCGCGGCAGGGCGGCGGTCTTGGCGCGCCAGGACTCGAGCGCGGTGAGGAGGCCGGCCACTTGGCCGCCGGTTTCCCACAATAGGTCGAGCTTCCTGCACAAACGCGCGGGCACGGTGGCGTCCGCCTGCGGCCTGTTGCCCCACGCCGTCGCCGCCGCCGCGGC
Source organism: Acanthamoeba lenticulata (assembly GCA_002179805.1). NCBI lineage: Eukaryota > Discosea > Longamoebia > Acanthamoebidae > Acanthamoeba > Acanthamoeba lenticulata. Next base: position 12,143 of record NAVB01001384.1, on the reverse strand, counting down.
GGCTTCGCCCAGCGCGGACTCAAACTCGGCCACGCGTTGGTGCAGCGCGCCCAGCTCGCGCCCGAGCGCTTGCCAGGTGGCCACCTCGCTGCCGCCCGAGCCAGTATGAGGATCGGAATGCAAAGAATGCAGCGTGGGAAGGCATGCGTACGTGTAGAGCGAGTGGACGAGATTGAGGGTGACCTGGCCGCTGATGTGCGCCAACGCGCGGTCGGCGAGCTCCAGTGCTATTGGCCATAAATTAATAACATTATTTTTAAAAAATAATTTTTTTATAATAATAAAAAGAGGATGACGCACCTGGTGACACGACTTTGTCAAAGGCCTTGGCAAACAAGCGTGCGGCGGCGTCACTCGAGCTGACGCTCGTGGCGGTCTCGGACAGCTGGGTCAGCTGCTTCTTGGTCCTCTCGAGGAGGTCGATCAGGAACAGCGTGCAGTCGTCCTTTACCTGCGGCGGCACATCCGCGCCTGCCATCCTCATATTAATTAATTAAAAATATAAATATAAATAATTACATTACATTACAATTTTAAATAAAATGATAATAATTAAATGTAAAATCATTAAAAAATTAAACGAGAATTTATGACGCACCTCGCGGCACCCAGGACGTGCCCGGCGCGTCGGCGCCATCGAGGCGCTGGGCGAACCGCTTGACCTGGTGCTCGATGGCCCCGTCGGAGGGCAAGAGGTCGACGACCCGCACGACGCCCTCGCGCGTCAGCAGCACCAAGTGGTCCGACCGGACGTAGACAGCCTCGTAGCCGACGGTCAGGCGCAGGTCCTTGGTCTTTTGGTTGGCTTGGGTGTCGGCCGCGGGCTGTTCGAAGTGCTCGGCGACCACAAAGTCGTCGAGCGAGGCCACGCAGCCGATTGGGCTGTGCAGATCTGTGGTCCAACGCCCGCCCCCCAAGCTGACGTCAGCATTGCCCAGCGCGGGGATCGATCGCGGGTCCACGCACCGATGCGGCCATCGGGGGCCACGGTCAGCAGCTTCCCGTTCCGGAATGCCGATCCCAGCCTGGCGCGAACGAAGAACAAAATCAAAATAATTTCTTCCGAATAAGAATTCCGATATTTAATTTAAAGTTATTTTGTTTCATTTAAATGAAAAATTAAAATAAGAAAATTTAAATTCTCGAACGAACCCGAAGCTGGCCCCGGGCCACACCTGCTTCACGGCCGTCTTCGTGTGGCGCGACCTCAGGTCGACGACCAGCGTGCCGCGGGTGCCCACCAGGGCGGCCAGGTTTCCCGATACCTCGAGCTTCTTGATCTCATCCTCATCATTCAGGATCTTCACAGCCCCGAGACAAAATCGGATTTCAATGAATACTTTTTTTTATCAATAAATAAACATAAAAATAAAATAATATATAAAGAAAGAAGGAAATACCGGCCCCAAGTCGATGGAGGTGCGATCGAGGACGCCGTTGTGTCCGACCATGTAGATGTGCAGATTCTTGGAGTTGAGCGTCAACATGAGCACGCGCAGCACGTCTTTCTTGCCGTTGAACTCGACTGTGTCAAGATGGAACAAGACTTGATTCGGCTCGTTGTATCCTGCCCACAAGAAGGTCACCATCACGACGATGAGAACAATGATGAAAAAGATGAAGAAGATGATGCTGATGGTGAGCAAAGGCACCCAAGTGGATTCGGGTGATGACCAGCTTGCCGGTCTTTGGGTTGGTTTCTTCGCCAAAGAGGAAGAAGTAAGTGGCCTTGTCGCCGAGACAAGCCACGAAGGGCGGCTCCAGGCTCGAGGCCAGCCCGATCGTCTCCGAAGCGCGCGGCGCCCCGCGCCCGGAATAGCCCTCTGAGTCTGTTGGCGTTTTGGCACACACGCACGCACTCATGAGATTGAGCCAATGCCCTCCCCCCCCTCTGCCCAGTGCTCCAGCTCCACCCAACGGACGTACAGTTGAAATTTGCCACATTCTGGACCTCAAACTTGCGATGCTTGCTGCTTCGCTTCATCACCTTTTTCAGCGTAACCTCGTACACCGCCACCCTGTGCCGCAATATTTTTTTATTTTGTTTGCCATCTTAGTATTATTTTTACATGATTACATTTATTAATTTATAATATATATATATATATATATATTTAAAAAATTTAAAAATTGGTCTGAGGGCGGTACCCGCGACTGTAGCCGACGATGATGCGATACTTGTCGATGAGGATCTTGTGCACCTGGCCCAGGTCTTCCTGCTTGGCCGGCTTGACCAGGTAAAGCCCCGCGAGGCACGCGCCGGTGCGCATGTCCCACACTTCGAGGCTCTGATTGGCGTAGCCCGCCAACACCACTTCGTCCTCGCCCACGTACTCCACCGCCATCGGCAACTGCGACGACGAGGAGGACGACCGGTCGAGGAAGAGGGCGATGGAGCGGAGGGCATAGCGGCCAAAGGCCCAGTCGGCCAGGTGCTCATGCCGCAGGCGGTAGCGCTCCCGCTTGCTCCTCCCGGCCCTCCACAGCTCCGCCAACTCTGCACAAAAATGGAAAAGAATATAAAATTAAATATGAATATTAATTGATTTTGTAAGAAGATGACGCACGCTCGGACGCGAGGCCTGCCGAGAGGTGGTCGGCGGACTCGCCCCAACGGCGTTTCGCAAGCAGGCTCCACAGCATGGGGTCCTGCGTGGCCGCCCAGTGAGCGCACTTGGCCGAGAAAGAAAAGGCCAAATAATAGGTGGTTGGTAACGTGCCTGAGTCAGGCCATGCATGGCGCGATCGACTTGGCTGCATGCGGCCACGTCGCCCACGGGAAGCCACGACAAGACCTCCACCTGCACCGCCACCGAACAGAATAAAATTTTAATATATACAATTAAGCGGCAATTAAGTGCCAAGGGCAAAAGAGAAGATGAAGGAGTAAGGCACCTTGAGTTCGTCGGACAGCTGGCTCCACAGAGGAAAGGAAAAACGGTGAGGAGACCGAGAAGACGTGCGGGGTGCCCACCTGGTCTTGTTTGGTTGGGTTTCGTAGTCTTCCAACGCCCTCTTCCTGGTCGTTTCAGAATCTTCTAACGACACCGTTTGAAGACCACGCTGGTCATGACCGCAGACAGAGCATACGCCGTCCTCGTACGGCTTGTGCAGAATGCACGCGCAAAGTGGGCACGTCCAGTCAGGAGACTCCATATTCAACGTTTAGGTCTTCTGCCTCGGCTCAGTCTCCTTACTGGCAAGGACTTCGGCGCAAGTTGAGTAAAAGTCGACGTGCAACTTTACTGGAACATGACACAAACGCTTCCAGAACTTCGTCCTCCTTCGTTAGGAGAGAGCAGCACTGAGTTAGACTCTGGTTCAACTCAAGCAGTGGAAGTGACTTTGCAGGCGTTTGGTTGGGCTCAGAGACCGCCACGTCGACGAAGTTGGGCGTTTGTGTTGTTTTGTTTTCTCTTTTCTTTGTTTTTTAAAACAAAAAAAGCCGCATCAGCATCACATCAAAGATGACCGACGTTGTGAGCGCAGAGGACCACATGGAGGCCATTGAGGCAATGGGAGAGGCGGTGGGATTTGTGAAGGGCCAGGAACGCGCCACGCTGGAGATCCTACTCGAAATGATGAACAAAATTCAAACGGATGAGTCTCTGAAGCAGGAGGCTGAGACGTTTGCGCTGCAAGTGCTCGAGGAGGAGCAAGCCGTTTCCGCTGACGAAACACAAAAAACCGATGAATTCGAAAGAGCGTGGGTAGAGCGGGTGCGGGAGAAGCTGCAAGTAGCTTCAGGACAGATCGGCGTGGCAACGGTCGAGCGGAGCGTGGTGGCAACATCGACTCTCGCCGGGGCCCCGTCTGCAGCGAAGAGCTCGGTGCTGAGTGGGTGGCGAGCGCCACCGAACCAGGCCAGCAAGACGGCCGAAATCAAGCAGCAGCTCAAGATGGACGACGAATGGGCGCATTGGGCCGAAGATGACGATCCATCCACCTCTGCCAAGTAGCCAAGTCGCGTGCTCTAACCCACAACTACTTCCTTCCACTCCTATCTCTCTTGTACAGCAGACAAAACAAAAACAGAAGCCAACATGAACATCTTTTCTTTGCCCAAAGTTCTCCATTCACCTACAAAGTGTTGTCGTACGCAGTCAAGAGTCAGTGTGCCAAACAAGCCAGCACACCAGGCTCCAACTCAACCATGGAACGTTCAGGCTGTGGAAATTGCACAACGCCCTAAGCAGCATGAATGTCAGCTGGGTGGAGGACAATAGTTGTCCGGTAAGGGCGGATTCTGGCTGTGGGGGAAGCCCTGATGAGCACAAGGTTTGCAGCCCCCCCTCTTTTTGAGCATCAACTCTGTGAGGTGTTTCACACTTGTGCAACCTTTTTTGCACTACAGGTGGCCATTTGTTGGCTTCACAAGTGCAGGACAAAGGCATGTAACTCATCAACCTCTTTCAACACGCTTTTGGCCTCAAGAATTCAACCCTTCGCCAGAGTGCACGTATGGCCAATCAGTTGAGTGCGCACTTGGCTGGCCTGAGGTAGCATCGCTCCTACTACATCATTGGACTTTGCTCTGTTTTGTCGCGGTTGGACCACCATTGGGCTAAAAGCCTCCAACTACAGGAATAGATGGGCTCAAGAGCCTTGGTGTTCCACTTGAACTTCCTTCTGGGGCGAAACAAAAGCTACGCATAAAGACAACGAACGTTGTTTTCGCCCTTCTACCCTTTTGTCCTTTTCGCCGCCACTTTTGTTCTTTGGACTTCGGCGAACGGCAGATTTTCGACCAATCGGATTGCGCTATTCAGCGAAAGCTTTCGGGTGGGCGTGAGAGGTTAAAAGCAGGACCCAGGGTAGCAAAAGATAATCAACCAAGGCAAGCGCCAAACAAAGACTCCTCCTCTCTGTTCTCCCCTCTTAAAAAAAAAGAATGGCCGGTATGATGCAAGCGATCAAGTGCGTGGTGGTCGGCGACGGCGCCGTCGGCAAGACCTGCCTCCTCATCTCCTACACCACCAACGCCTTCCCTGGCGAGTACATCCCTACTGTATTCGACAATTACAGTGCCAACGTGATGGTGGACAACAAGGCCATCAACTTGGGCCTGTGGGACACAGCCGGCCAGGAGGACTACGACCGCCTCCGCCCGCTGTCTTACCCTCAGACGGACGTCTTCCTCATCTGCTTCTCTGTCGTGTCGCCTCCGTCGTTCGAGAACGCGCGCAACAAGTGGAACCCCGAGATCATGCACCACTGCCCGACGACCCCCAAGCTGCTCGTCGGGACCAAGACCGACTTGAGGAACGACGCCGACACCATCGCGCGCCTGGCCGACAAGAAGATGCAGCCCGTGCAGCCGGACCAGGGCGACAGGCTGGCCAAGGAGATCGGCGCCTTCAAGTACCTCGAGTGCTCGGCCCTCAGCCAGCAGGGCCTCAAGAACGTGTTTGACGAGGCCATCCGTGTGGTGCTCAACCCTCCGGTGTTGAAGAAGGAGAACAAGAAGGGCAAGTGCTCTCTCTTCTGACCTGCATCCCATTTTCAATGTAATCATATATTTATTCAACTTTTTTAATTAAAAAAACTATTTATTTTCCAATATATGAATTACTCTGGACATCCATTGGCTCTAGCCCACGCAAGAAGGTTGGTGTGGCCGTTGCGTACGGCGGCTGCAGAAGTCTTCTGGTCCCACGGGCAGCCGTTGGCGCGCAGCCACTTCAGCACGTGGAGATGCCCGCCCTCCGCCGCCTGAGCACAGACCGTCTCGTCCCACTCCTTTCCGCCCGACACGCGAACGTAGCGATGCCGGGGGTCCATGCTCTTGGCCGACCTGAAGCGATACACATCGCAGCCGCGGGCCCACTGGAGAACGGCCAGATGGCCGTTCCTCGCCGCCAGGTCCAACGCACGCTTGACCAAGCTGTATTTCTTCTGGCCATACGCCCACTGGAGCACGTCCAAATGACCGTTCTCGGCGGCCCGCAAGCAAACGCGCTCGTTCCAGCGGCTGCCTTTCGTGTAGCGAGCGCTGCCTTCGCCGCACAGCCACTGAAGCACGGCGAGGTGGCCGCCAGCAGCCGCGGCGGCGCATGTGTTCCGGTACCATTCGAGCTCCTTCAGCCTCGGGCCCGCAGGCACGCTCGAACGGGAGAGGGGACAGCCCTGGGCGCAAGCCCACTGGAGCGGCGTGAGCCAGCCCCGGCCCGCGAGTGCTTCCACGTAGTCGTGGCCTTCCCCCGGGGCTGTAATCGCCGTGCGCATGTCAGCCAGAAGCGGGTGCGAGTGGCCTAGAGGCACGACGACGCTGAGCGCCCGCCACCACGCGCTAGAAACGGCGCCGCACGGCGGCAGAGCGAGGGGGCTCACAAACGAGAAGATGATGCTCATCAGTTGGTCGTCGCCAACGACCTGGGCGGCGTGCATTGCTGATGTCTTGCGTTGAGACAAAAATTGACCAACAGTAGCACCTTGGACGTTTGTGTGCACCGCATCGGCTGGTTATCGGGCACGCCGAATACACCAAGAAAATGCTACGAAGTAGAATTACCGACGGCCGTCCACTGAAGATAACAAGATATGATATTTTTTCTTTTATTTTTATTTTTATTTTTTTTGTTATATGGACTTCGTCATGAAAGAGACAAGGGCGAGGAAGGAATCTCCTCCACCGTGGTACCGCTACCAGGCGCGTGGACAATCATCACCGGCATGGAAGCTTCGTTGACGCAACGTTGCGAGATGCTGCCCATCAGCAGCCTGCGCCATCATTGATGTGCACACAAGGACGCATGAATCTCTCTCAAAGACTTGCTCGTTCATGAAGAAGGTGGACCATGACTCACCCTTGAAGGCCGCTCATGCCCCGCGAGCCGAGCACGAGCATGTCGGCCTCGCGCTCGGCGGCTTGGTCCATGATCTCCTGTGCCGTGTCGTAGGCTGGCGTGGCCACGGTCTCGTGCGGAATCTTGCGCTCGCTAAGCATGTCGCTCAGCCCCTGCAGGACGCGCTTGGCGTCGTGCAGCCGCGCGGCCGTGACGCGCTGCACCGTCTCCTCGGTCATCAGTAGGTCGGGCAGCTCCTCAGACACCATCAGCACCACCTGCCCTTGCAGATGCCGCACACACATAAGCGGAGGTCAGGTTTGTGAGCCGAGTCGAGTTGGCCACAAGCGAAGAAGGGCTTCATGTGTGAAGGACGTGTGCACCAAGTGATCGCGGTCGACCTGCATGAGGTCGAGGGCCCGCTGGAGCGCGCGCCTTGCCGTCGGTGACGAGTCGTATGCCACCAGAAACTTCATTCCTTCTCGCGTTTGGTTGTTTTGTTCTCGGTCAGGAGCCTCCTGCGCTCTGCGTCCACAGGAGCGAGGCGGATGAAGTCTGGCCGAAACAAACCCAAGGACCCACGCACTCAGCCCCGCTTGATTGGCCCAGCGGAGAAAAGCTATTCTGCGGAACAAACGCAAAGCTGACCGTTAATCCGCGGAATTTCTGAGTAATCGCCCATTGTTACTTGAGAGCATGGGCACATCTACTTCTTCCGCTCGAGGAGTGTTTCAATTCTTAGCTTCTCCCTTTGTGTCTCATCACGACCACCACCACGATCTCCCTTTCCTGACCGCTCCATCCAAGACCATGCGATCTCTTCTCACCACGCCCGTCCTCCTCCTCCTCCTGGTGTTGGCGCTGGCCTGCGCTGCACTTGCCCAGACGCCGACTCCGGCGGCTGTGGTCGTCACCGCGCCGCAGACGACCGACAACAACCCAACCACGACGACAACGACTACCACCTCCGTCGACTCCTCTGCCATCGTGGTACTTGCTTCTCTTCCTCTCCTCTCTCGTTGGCTTGCAATCCTTCTGACGTTGTTCTCCAAACAGAGCAATAGCACCTTTGAGGACTATCCCGTCCACCTGGACCCGTCGCCCATCCTTCTGGGGTCTGACCTGCCGGAATGGATTTCCTCGTCTCCGGCTCTTCGTCCCTTCTTCTTTTCCTTCTTCACCTCTTTCTGATTGTCGTCTTCTTGTCCGTGTGGAATGAGAGTGGATAGCCCTCTCCTCAAACGCACAATGGCGTAACAAATATAAGTACTTTTGAGCCTATTTCCTCTCCTGGCTAGCTAGACTGGGATGTGGGTAGCAAGGTGTGGCCTGCAGGTCAGGCAAGCCAAGATGAAACCAGAGATGACAGGAGGAAGAAGGAGTTTAGGCAAGGAAGAAATGCAAAATAAAAAGCCATCATCTCCGGTGAAATCTCTCGAGTCGACGTGTACTTCGCCCACAGCTTGGTGCGTTGCTCTTTGCCTCGCTTGTGCGCACACATCGTTAGACGATTTTGTAGAGCACAGCATAGAAGTGTTCAAAGAAGAACCGCGTTTACAAGCAGAGACAGTGCGGTTTCATAGCAAAAACCACCAAGAAGATAGGAACATCTTGCTAGTGGAAGATGGAGTCCCAGGCACCGCCACCACAAGATGTCATAGAAGATGATGAGGACCAGGCCTCTCTTGGACCGGTTCGCTTTCTACTCCCTTCGTTCTTTGTTCCTCATTTTTGTTCGTTTATGTGTCGCTTTCTCTCTTTTTCGCTTGGCTCCATCTTGTGCTCCATCTCGAGATTGCTCTCCTACTCCACCTCCTCATCCTGCCATGGCGACGCCAACCCGCACACATAGGGCGTCCAAGTGTGGGTGACCCACCCCACAGAGGGCTTCCAGACGGCCGTCATCGTCCGGGAGGAGAGCGGCGGCACCAGCTTCGTCGTCCGGACGGACGACGACGGGCACGAGTCCACGCTGGCGGCCGACGCCATCTGGCTGCGCAACCCGGCCATCCTCGAGGGCGTGGACGACCTGACCAAGCTCAGCTACATGCACGAGGCTGCCATCCTCCACAACCTGCACGTCCGCTACATGATCAGCCAGATCTACACCTACACGGGCCCGATCTTGATCGCCGTCAATCCCTACCAGCGCCTTCCGCTCTACAGCAAGCAGATGATCTCGCAGTACTGCGGCCAGCCGCTCGGTTCGCGCCCCCAATCGGCCACGCGGCCTCTCTTCAGCGGGGCTGACGGTGTGGTGCGTGTGCATGGTTGCAGGCAAGCTGTCGCCGCACGTGTACGCGATCGCCGAGGACGCCTTCCGCGCGATGCTCACTGAGCGCCGCTCGCAGTCGATCCTCGTCTCCGGCGAGTCCGGCGCCGGAAAGGTAGGTGGCCTGTGCGCGTGTGTGTGCGCGCGCGTGAGTAACGTACGGCACACGACACGACACGCGCGCGACGCAGACGGAGACGACCAAGTTCCTGCTGCAGTACTTTGCGGCGATGGGCGAAGAGAACAAGGGCGAAGGCAACGTCCACAACCAGGTACGTACATGCCAACGCTTGCATACCTGGCATTCCATACATGTCCTTTCATTGACCCGGGGCGCATGTGATGATCAGGTGCTTCAATCGACGCCGCTGCTGGAAGCGTTTGGTAACGCCAAAACGCTGCGAAACGACAACTCGTCCCGCTTCGGTAAGTTCATCGAGATCCAGTTTGACCGCAGCGGCAACATCGCTGGCGCCTCCATCCACACCTGTACGCCCCTCCCGCCTTCTTTTTTTAATAAAATATTGTTTATATTTTCTTGTTCTTTTTTCTCTTCTTTTCTGTGACCTGAACCATGTTTCGTTGCATCTGGTGGTGATGGGGGTGTACAGACCTGCTGGAGAAGTCGCGCATCGTGCGGCAGCAGCTGGGCGAGCGGGGCTACCACGTCTTCTACCAGCTCTTGGCCGGCATCACCGATGACGAGCGCGCCGAACTGCGACTCGGCTCCCGTACGACCTCTTCTTCAAAGCCTCTTTCAATTTTTGAATAATTTTTGAAATAAATATTAAAATAAATACATATTTTTTATATTTGCTGACGTCATCCTCTACAGCGTCCGATTACCACTACGTGAACCAGAGCGACTGCACCGAGATCGAGGGCGTGAGCGACCGGGACACTTTCCAGAAGACGCGCAAGGCGATGACCGTGGTGGGCATCTCCGACGAGCGCCAGCGCGAGATCTTCAAGCTCCTCGCCGCCGTCCTCCACCTCGGCAACTGGAAGAAGGGTGCGTCCAATAATTCAATATTTAATTTCTTTTATTTTATTTCTTTTAATTTTTTGATTTTTGTGGCTGACGCCATGCCACGTCATGCTCGGCCTCAGGCGGAGCGGATGCGCCCATCGAGACGGCGTGCGAGCTGCTGCAGTGCGACTTTGAGCAGATGAAGAAGTCCCTCCTGCAGCGCAAGATGGTGGCCGGACGCGAGGTCTACTTTGTGGACATGGACGACGAGCAGGCCGAAGGCGCGCGGGACTCGTTGGCCATGCTCCTCTACTCGCGCCTGTTTGACTGGCTCGTCGTCGCGCTCAACGACAACATCCAGCGCAACAAGAAGGCCGCCACGCTCCGCGAGGGCGAGGAGGAGGTCTTCATCGGCGTGCTCGACATCTACGGATTCGAGTCCTTTGACGTCAACAGCTTCGAGCAGTTTTGCATCAACTACGCCAACGAAAAGGTATTCTTTTTTTATTATCTATTAGTATTTTTTATGTACAAGAATTCATAAACTTATCTGAACAAATTACAGTTGCAACAACAATTCAACCAGCACATGTTCAAGGTTGAGCAACAAGAGTACCTGAAGGAGAAGCTGGACTGGTCCTACATCAACTTCAATGACAATCAAGAGTGTCTGGACCTCATCGAGAAAAAGCCGCTGGGCATCCTCTCCCTCCTCGACGAGGAATGTCGCTTCCCTAAGTCCTCGCCCAAGAGCTTGGCCCTCAAGCTGAAGCAGAACCACACCAAGAGCAAGTGCGTACATTTTACGGGTCTTTTAAAATTGTAATTTTAATGCTGATTTTAAAATCACAATTCAGATATTTCAAGGCAGACCCACGGCTGGAGAACTCTTTCACCATTCACCACTACGCGGGCAGCGTGGGATACGACACCACATTTTTCTTAGGTTTGTTTATTTTCATGAATTGATATTTAATTTTTTTGAATATTGACAAAAATTGTGCAGACAAGAACAAGGACTTCCTCATCGAAGATCAGGTCAAAGTCCTCCTCGCCAGCAATTCCTCATTCGTGCGAGGCCTCTTTGCCCCAAAGCCCCAGCCTGCTTCTGCCGCGGCTGCCGCGCCTGCGCGGGGCCGCGTCGAGAGCGCAGTCAAGTTTGTCTCCGTGGCCGCTCAGTTCCGCGTACTTCGCCTCCAGAATGTCCTCGCCACCATCATCCTGTTTGCTGACCCGTGAACACAGGACTCGCTTGCGGAGCTGATGGGCACGATCGAGAAGACGTCGCCGCACTACGTGCGCTGCATCAAGCCCAACCCACAGAAGAAGCAGGGCATCTTCACCAAGCCCAAAGTCCTCGAGCAGCTCCGCTGCGGTGGCGTCCTCGAATCGGTAACTCATCTTTCTTTATCATTAAATTAATCATTAAAAGTAATATCTGATTTCTAAAATAATTCAATATAATATAATATTTTTTTAATTTTTGGCAAATGAAAGGTGCGCGTGTGCATGGCGGGCTATCCGGGACGGCACAGCTACGACCAGTTCTACAAGCGGTATCGCCTGCTGGAGCCTTCGGCCGGGGCCGACGCGGCCGACGCCCAGGCGGCAACAAAGGCGCTCGTGGCAGCCCTCCGGCTGGCCGAGGGCCAGTACCAGTTCGGCCTGACCAAGCTCTTCCTCAAGGGCGGCGAGATCGCCATCCTCGAGCGCAAGCGCGGCGAGAAGCTCAACGACGCCGCCCTGGCCATGCAAAAGACCTGGCGCCGCTTCAAGGCCAAGCAGCATCTGCGCCGCCTCCGGGCCAGCCTTGTCCGCATGCAGTCCTGTACATCTTCCTCTTCTTCGTCATCACCTTCTTCCTTGTCACGAACTGACGATGATGATGTTGGCGACAGTCGTGAGGATGGTGTTGGCCAAGAAGCTCCTCGTGAGGCTCCGCCAGCAGCGGGCGGCGACCAACATCCAGAAGGGAGTGCGCGCGTGGCGGGCCCGCATGCGGTTCCTGCGGCAGCACAAGGCCCTCGTCTACGTCCAGCGCGTGTTCAAGGCCAAGCGCGAGAAGCGGTGCGCGTCTAATATCATTATTTAATTATTTTAAGTATTATTGAATATG
>NAVB01001382.1:0-19108 GCA_002179805.1 Acanthamoeba lenticulata | reverse complement strand
GACATCATGCAGTACGACTCGGACATCGATGACGCCATCATGCGCATGGAGTCCGCACGCAGGACCTGCGCCATCTTCGTCGGCCTCGGCGACTACACCAACACCTTCACCGCCTTTGGCTACACCCACGACAAGCTGGTAATGTGCCCCTCTCTCTCTCTCTCTCTCTCCTTCCCTTGTCTCCTTGGAGGGCTCGATCGCCTGGAGCTCACCGAGTGTCATGCGTGGTGGTGGTGGTGGTGGTGATCGTCTGCTGCAGCACATCTGGGACTGGCTCAACTACCCCGTGTACCCGGCCCACCCCAAGATGGAGGGTCTGGTCTACATCGACAAGCATCCGCAGCCCTCCAAGCACACCTGCTTCTCTTCGCTCCTGCAGCAGCACTACGGCAGCATCAACCCGCAGAACACTATCAAGTACATCACCTCGCAGGGCGAGACCGGTACGTGCGACCGCACCCGAACCGTTTGTTTGTCAAAAACTTTTTTTACGCGCTCAGCTGACTTTGAGCACCTCCACAGGTGACATGCAGGTCGCCATCTACGATTACGCGTCGGACCACGTCTACCTGGCGAATGCGGGTCCCGCCCCCCACGCCGTACCCGCCTACAAGCGTCCCTTCATTCGCCTTGACATGGCCCGTCTCTTCGCCGAGGCGAAGCCGTGAGCAAGCTTGTCGTTTTCGTTTTGTTCCACTTACGAATGAGGAAAATTGAGAAATTTGAAGAGAAAACAAAAAGACCCAACGCAAGATTACAACACAAGATGCAGACCCGCCCACAGCAGAGGCTTGATGAAGAGGAGGTTGCGAAACAGCTCCAGAACCTGACGCCCGAGGAGCGGGCCGAGCTGGAAAAAATGAAGAACCAGTGGGAGGCGCTGCAGACGGAGAAGGACAAGTCCTTCCAGGAGCGTCTGCGCGATTATAAATGGACCGACGAAGAAAAGGAGGCCCTCCGCTACTGCGCCTATCGCGTTGGTCTGGCCAGCGGCACGGGCGTGATCTTCTTTGCCACAGTTGGCGACTTGTGGCTGCGGAAGGTCCGCGGCGTTACGCGCCCGCTGCCGCGAGCCCTCTTCTTCGTGCCCACTGTGACCATGGGCGCACTGACAGGCCTTGGTTTCACGTCGGGCTTATGCATCGAACGATTGAGTCAGCTCAACTCGCCGCTCGGTGCTACCATGCGTGACATGTACGATCTCTTTGTGCCTTTTTGGTTTTCCTGGGATGTGTAGTCATCTTGTCGCGGCGACGATGCAGGCTCCGGGCGCGCACCTACATGACGCAGGTCGGACAGGGCGCCGACCCCAACGCGATGCCCAACTTTGAGAGGGTCGGCAAGCAACCGCCACCCCGGCCCAGGTTCGTACTCTACATGCTCGCAGCGCGAGAATGAAAAAGGCTGACCCGCCAAGCTCACCACACGACCGTATCGTGTGTGCGTGTGCGACGATCAACAGCGCCCCAATGGGAGCAAGGCCCGCGTGGCAAGATGCCATCATAGTGGAGAAGAAGGAGGGCGACTTGCCCGAGCAGAAGAGCTAGTCCTTGTCGTTACATTCCAACCGCCAAAGAACTTGTCTGGAGAATACACACGTGAGTGCTCGTCGCACTCAGGAGAAGCGGATGTGCGGGTAGTCCTTGGCGAGCTGCAGCGTTTCCTTACGGAAGAGCGGTCCCTGCGGGGCGAACACATGCAAGAGGCTGCTTTGCCGCAATCGCACGAGCCTGTCCGCGCGTGTGGGAGCAACCGTTCAGTTAGTGGAGAGGTGGAGGCCGCCGCGCTGGCGTGATGACAAACTGTAGACGCACTTAGCAATCGCTGGTGGCGAGATCTGGTCGCACTTCTTGAGGCCAATGAACTCGAGCAAGTAGCAGCGCGCGAGAACCGCTGCTGTCCTGTCGCCAACCGGACAGGCGTAGAGCACGAGCTTGTGGAGCGTCGCCGCGCAGAAGAGTGAGATCCACTCCAGAACGCCGTCGTCGACGTTAGGACAGCTCGTCAGGTGAATATCGCGCAGACCGTGTCGGTCTGCTGCGCCATTAGAGACACGTCAGAGAAAGGGGGCTTGCCGGGCTCGGCCAACTCGGAGTCGTACCCATCACGCCCACGGCAGGGGTCAGACCGGAGAGAAAGTGGTGCATGTGACGGTCGTTGATGTTACTACACGACAGCTGCAGCGACTCCAGCTCGAGACACACCACCGGGGGCAGTTCGGGCTCTGCTGCAGCCGTTTCCTGTGGTAATGATCGTACAGAGAGAGAAAGAGAACGAACGCACATGAGTCGGCAGGACCTGGTGCGCGAGCGGTACAAGCCGTACTAGAAGAGGCTCGCTAGTGAATCGTGGCCGACTGACTTGAAGAGCGAGTTTGCGCAGATTAGGGAGCTTGGCGACCAGAAGCCACAGCGCGTTGTTGCTCACTGGGGACAAGTTCAAACTTTCCAACGCAGGGCAGCCTGCGTCCGTCATGCGTTTAGCCACGAAAAGCGCAAAAAGGTGCTGTAGGGCAGGGTATCAACCGAGAGCAAGGCTCGCAACATCGTCATCCGCGAATGCCATCTCCCCTCCGACTTCGGTGGAAAGCACCATCAGGTAGAGATAGCGAATCTGGTTCTCCCGTTCAAAGCACCTGCGCAGTCGTGAGATGAGCGCCAAGTAGCACGGGACTTGGGGTGAGGCGCATGCTGGAGAGTACTTGAGCGCGTCAGAGCTGGACAGTGTGGCTGAGAAGTCCTTGAGTCGTGGGCACTGCTGCAGGAGGAATGTGAGCTCTGCTTTGCTCATTGGGGTGGGCGAGTTGGCCAAACCCAGCGTCCGCAGATCTGCAAATGAACCACGTGAGCTTTGCACAGGAGCGGTAACAGTTGGAGAGGGCGCGCACTAGTGCAGTAGGTAGCGATGTGCATGAATGTAGGTCGCGGCAGTGGGCAGTTGTTGAAGTCCAGATGCCGCAGCTTGGCCCCGGCGTTGTGGGCGTTGAGGTGGTGAAAGCACTCGCCCTGGATCTGCATGGCCAGGCCGATCCGCAGCACCTCGAGGTTGGTGCAGTTATCAATCACCGAGGCAAGCGCTTCGAACCAAGCACACGAAACACAACTGTCAGTCGCACAGAGAGGGCTCCCGGTCAGCGTGATAGATACCGTCGTCTGGGATCAGACTGCAGTCGTTAAGCCACAGCGAGGTGAGAGTGGCGTGAAGCGGCGCATCCGCAATGGTGTGCACGAGCTCGGCTGTGATGTGCTCCATGCATCCGAAGTTGGTCAGCGACAACTCGCGCAGCTGCGTGCAGGCGGCCACCAGCCGACGCAGGTTCTGCCCTGATATCGCCGCATTCCTGTTCAGGCGCAGGGTCTGCAAACATCCCAAGCCGGGGAGGCATGTGAGGGTTGCAGCCTGAGTTTCAAAAACGTTCTAGCGGGTCTGCACCGTGAGGCGGGTGGCCACTGAGGGTTCAGCAAAGAAGCGTTCAAGGCCCTCATCTGTAAGGGGCACGGCTGACTCAACCTCGAGGCCCTGCAACTCTGGCAGCCCTACTAGCAGAGTGGCCAGCTGCTCGTCCCGCAGGCTGCCCACAACCTGGCCTCCCGAGTAGAGAGTCACCTCATGTAACAAGTTTGTGAAATACAAAGCGGAGGCGTACCAGGTGGCGCAGAGAGGGACAAGCGAGGACGACCTGTTCGGCCAGCCACGTGGTCAGGGTAAGTGGCGCCGCACGCACGCCCGAGAGATCGAGAGCAAGGCAATCCACTTGGCCTGATCCGTGTTCGATGGGTCGAAGATGGTGGCGAAGAAGCGGCACCAAGTTCCATCGCTCCGCAGAAGCTACGGCGAACAGATTGCGACGGGTCATGCAGTCCCACAGCGCGTCCCAAACAGACGCCGCAGCACTTGCGCGCTCAAGGGCAGATGCGTGGTGGCCAAAGTTGCCTGCTACCACTTCGACACATTTACACTCCAATCGAGGCACTGACATTGTTCATTTACACCAATCAAGCAAAATCCTTTTGTAGTTCGAGTTTTGGCGGGAAAGTGTTGCGTTTCGGTGAATTACGTTCAAGCCCCTGCCTGGCCGAAGTACTTGCCGAGGATGGTGATCAGGATGTTCAAGGTGGGCAGCGCAGGATCCTGTGGGGACTCCTGTAGGTCGCATGTCAGCAAAGGCCTTTCCTGATCAGAAGTGGCCACTTTGAGACGCCATACCAGACGGGCCCGATCCTCCGCGAGTCGTCGGAGCAGAGATCGAAGCGCAGAGGCCATATCGGCGTCGATGGGCTTGTCCAGGCGAGACAGCAGAGCAAACAGCCACTGCGCATGTACCTGCGTGAAGTGATGTTAGGGCTCAGAATACACGAGAGCTCTTGCGCAGATTATGAGAGAGGAGCAAACCTCGTCAATCTCCTTGGCCTTCTTGGCCCAACGGATGTGATGGTCAAGCAACTGTGCTACGGACACCTGCGAAACGACGACGCGCCACAACATGAACATCTGGCGAGGCAAAGAATAACTTGTTGGGGTTTGTGGCGTACGATATCCAGGTTCATCAGGACCGACATCGTTGGCCTAGAGGGGGCGACTGAAACGCGCTCGTCACCCTGCCGCTGTATGCCCAGGTTGATTTGCTTCCATCGCTGTGCATCCTGCATCGACACGAACACATTCGATCATCTCAGCAACTCGCACGTGACTAACCTGGCTGGTGCTGCCTCACCCTCATGGCCGGCAGTGGTTGTTGCAGTTTGGGCTTCGGCCCGCTCTCATATCGCTTTGCCAGATCCTAGAGTGAGAGAGATACAGTTAACGAGTGTGCTTCCTGACGCTCACAACAGGCTCGTGTACTTTGCGTAGGGCATCAAAGTGCTGGAGGAAGGCGCTCTCCCACTCGGGAGAGGGCCGCAACGCCTCAGGACACTCTGCAATGTCTGGCGGAGGAGTCAAGAAGGTGGTTTGTAGGCTGTCACGCAATGAGAATGTTGGACAGCGTCCAAGTCATCAGCGACGTAGGCAAGCACCTGTCGTACTGACGCGGGTCGATACTGGACTTCACTACCTTGGGCACCCGCCGAGCCTCCCACCTGACGGCACGCACAGGTGACCATGTGCATCAAGGACGTTTGCGTGTGGTGAAGAGAGGTACCGAACACGGCGTAGGTAATCGAAACCATCCATGGGAGGCCCAGCATCCGGACCAAGTTCGCCATCAATTTTGAAAGCACGCGGCCCGATGTAATCATCTTCTTCCTCTACCGGGCCAGCATCTTGGCCAGACGTTTCATTCCAATCCATTGTTTTTATGTTTTCAGCACTTTCCAGGAGAAGTTATCTTTATTTCTTTTATTTATGTGACATAAACGCGCACAGTTGGCGATGAGAAAAGACGATGACCAGCCAACACGCCCAACATCGCTTGTGCCTGCAACTGTTGCGACAACAACGCTTTCTCCTTCCTCCCCCTCCATAATCGAGCTGTGCATTCAACGAGATTTAGGTCGGGTGAAGCGCTTGGTAGAGCTGAAGGGGTCGGAGGTCGTTAGGTCAAAAGACCAGCACGATGGAACGACCCCCTTGCACCATGCTTGCTGGAACGGCGACGAAGAGCTCGTGGTCTTCCTCCTGCAGCAGGGGGCCAGTGCTGACGCAAGCAATAACGAAGGCTCGACCCCGCTGCACTGGGCGGCCTGGCAGGGACATGCTGACGTCACGCGCCTGCTGCTGGCCTGCGGTGCCGACCCGTGCGCCGCAACGGAGGCCGGTGACACTTGGTAACCTGTCCCAATTGCAACACCCTTGTGTCCTCTTGCCCTCATGGTGTTGTGTGCTCGCAGTTTGCATTGGGCAGCGCACAGCCAGTCAGAAGAAGTGTGCCGTCTTTTGCTGTTGGCTGGAGCGTCGCCCACGGCCAG
Organism: Acanthamoeba lenticulata; assembly: GCA_002179805.1. Classification (NCBI taxonomy): domain Eukaryota; phylum Discosea; order Longamoebia; family Acanthamoebidae; genus Acanthamoeba; species Acanthamoeba lenticulata. Next base: position 13,202 of record NAVB01001382.1, on the reverse strand, counting down.
GAACCTGCACAACTGGACGCCACTACAGGTACATGTCCCCCAAGCATGCCTGCCTCTGTACCGGCTTACCGTAGTCGGCCTGTCCTTCGTAGAGAGTGCGGTCGGTGTCACTGCAAGCGCTGTTAAACACACGTACAATCCATCTTCTTCCACGTCCTGTCTCTTTTTTCTTCAATACTTTGGGTGCTAACTCTGTTTGTGCGTGAGTAGCAATCACGGCAAAGCAGAGGGAAGACTTTGCACAAGAAATGGAAGAATTGCGGAGACAGTGTCTTCAGCCTCTCTCCCCGGCCGAACGTACCTGTGCTTTCAACATGCTATCATCATCACCACCAGGAGACGCTGACACTCCTTCACTCCCCTGTAGGGGTGTCGCGAGAGTATTTCGAGAAAGGGCTGCTCGACTTCACGGACCGAATAGAAGAGGGGTTCTACGATCCGGGACGGAGTGGACAGTTTCGGCCATTTGAAGAGCTCGTCTCCCTTGATCGTGCACGTGAGGTGAGGTATCGTGGGATGGCGGGTGGTGGCATCAGAACAACTCTCCAACCCTGTGTTCCTGCGTGGACCGCATCGTCCAGGTCATTTTGGTGGACGCCACGCGGGATTTGCGACTGGTCGAGATTCGGACCAAGGCCGAGGCGCTGCTGGACGAGTTTCCGCATCTAGAGACCAAGATCAGGTATGCCCCGCGAGTGCGCTCCTTTGCTTCTAGCTATTGTTGTATTGTTACATTGCTAACGCTTCAACGGGCAGGATGTTGGCCATGTTCGTGAGCAATCTGATGGGCGGTACACAAATCGACGAAATCGCTGCCCCCAACGAGATCGTGAAGCTCTCGGACCAGGTGATCTCCTACGTCAAAGAGGTGCTCCAATCCAACGTGGTACGCACGCGCCTCGCTCTCATTTCCTCGCCGTGCCGTCATCCCCATGACCGTAGTGCGTGTACACAGGTGCCGCTGGGCTGCGTCACACACGGTGTGTGCCGCCACAGAGCAATTCTTTACAAGTACCTGTGCGACTACTGCAGCATCCCGTGTCGTCTTGTGCGTGGCGCGTACGACGACGTGCACCACGCTTGGAACGGTTCGTTCTACCCAACTACGTACCCTCTACCAGCTTTGCTCCCGCTGATATGCTTCTGCAACTACGTAGTGGTATTGTTGGGAAACAGGTGCTACCTCGTGGACATCATGCATGACCCGATGGCCATCTATCCGGAGGATTCTCCCGAGGTCCATTAGCCTCTGTCTGTTGCTCTTTGCGCGATTGTGGGTGGAGGTCTGATAATTCCTTGATGCAGGCCCAGAGCTACGCCCGCATGGGGCGCGTAAGCGGACAACTGGCGCCGATTGGCGGTATTGGTGGATCGTCCGTGCGCGTCGCTTCGCAGCTCAAACCGGTAGGTAACATGCGCTGGCTGCGAGCAAGCAAGCAAAGAAGGTGGGGAGGGAGTCAGTTGCGCGTTCAGTTCTTAACGATATTGTTATGTGCGCGCGCTGTGAGAAGCCCGATTACCGGTACATTCCACTGCGCGACTTCAGGCGCGCCGAGCTGGAGCTGTACGAGAAACTCGGGTCGGGCACCTTCGGCTCCGTTTACCGGTGCTCGCTCAACGGATTCACATGTGCAGTCAAGATTATGACTCTGGGTACCGCGACATCACTCGCCGTAGTGGTGGCCTCTTTCGTTTTGGCTGAAGTGAGCCACGGTCAACCGCAGGCGACACCGCCACTGACACCGACAACAACTACTACATCAAGCAAGAGATCTCCATTTTGGAGTCGCTCCGACATGACAACGTGGTTACCTACCTCGGCCACGACGTCAAGGATGACGACTCTGGCCGTCGGGTACGCGGGATTTGGTCATTTAAGCAGTGGCGACTGGCGCTGTGGCTCACAGCATGTATGGGCCAGGTGATACATTTATTCATGGAGTACTTCCCGCTTTCGCTGGCGAACGTAATCAAGCATCAACGCGACCAGTTGAAGAGGCCTTTCGCTCCGTCAACAGTCCGAACCTACGCGCTCGAGGTGGCGAAAGGTTAGTCAGCCAGCTCCCCCACCCCAGTGGTCCTTGTGCCCTTGGTAAAGATGATCTTACCACTTCGTCTTTTGGAAAAGGCATGCACTACATGCATAGCCTGACTCCTCCCATACTGCATCGGTACAGTACTTTCTGCATGCACAAACAACGCGCATGACTCCCCTCTCACAAGCAGCACATTACCAGGGATATCAAGAGCAACAATGTGCTGGTGGCCCTGGACGAGCACGGCAACCCGAAGAAGGTCAAGCTGTGCGATTTGTACGCCAACTACCTTGGAGAGACAGAGACGTGATTCATGTCATACTGAAAGTTCTACACGCTATTAGTGGAGTGAGTAAGCTACTCGAGGGAACGGCAGTCGCACGGACAATGGTGGGCACTCCTGGTTGGATAGCTCCCGAGGTACTGAAGAACAGCAGGCACGGATACACAGACAAGGCGGATGGTATGCGATTCCTCTTCCCAGTCGTGACCAACCTCTTGCCTTAACTCCGCGTTGGGATTGGGTGTTGGTGGCGTTAGTTTGGTCCTTCGGCATGTTTCTCAACGAACTGCTCACCCTCGAGCGACCAAAGGCACCCAGCCACAGCCTGTCGCCACCATCAAATGTCGAGAGAGCTCTGCTGGTGCACTTCTTCCTTTGTCCCTGCACCTCCGCGCCATTCCTACTGACGCGCTAGCCTTGCATTGTGGTGAACAGCCTGTGGTAGATCTCATGGTGGCGTGCACAAGAACCATACCCAGCCAGCGCCCGAGCTCGTCTGACATCATTTTCAGGCTCAGCACGCTCAACCTGTAAACGAAAAGATAACAAAAAAAAATATCATTTTCCTGCCCATTCAACCCAACAGAAGACCGCAGCAGGCGAAGATGTACCGCGTCAAAGGCGCGCTTGCACGAGACCTGTGCCAGCAGCGCCTATGCTTGAGAGTCCTTGCGATACTCCTCGCATGCTGCCTGCTCAGTCTGGGTGTGGTGGTGTGGTTGTTGCCAACGCCTCCCCTTTACCAGCTCCAGGGACGGAGACTCTACCTGCATGAAATTGACCCACCACCAGCGACGGGACCGTTTCCGCCCTCTGTTATGTCCCAGCTCGGCCTTACCCTCCAAGCAAGCAGCTTAGCGGTCCTTCACTCCACTATCAACCGAGCTTCTGGCGCCTATACAGTCGACAAAGGCAACACCCTCACGTTTCATGATGTCAGTTGGACAGAGATGTGGATTGGTCCTGATGCTGCAAGTGGGAAACTGCATGAGCAGCTCATTGAGGCGGAACAGCTGATGGCGGCTCTTTCCTCCGGGCGGCATCACTACTATCTCAAGGAGATCGAGGATACTCATGGAAACGAGCACATGCAACTTGGTTTGCTGGACAGGCACGGTAACGAGTTCACCTTCAAGACGTTCCCCGTTTCGCTGGCCTCAGAACGAAAGGCACCACATTGAAGTATAATGCAGAAGAAAAACGATAAAGGAAAATTGTTGGAAAAGCACAGAGCCAAAGATGAAGGGCGCCGTCGTTGTGCTGGACGGTGGTGGCGCGAACCTTCGCTTCGGATTTGCTGAAGAAGACGAATCTCATGGGTGCGGCAGGTGTTACGCCTGTCACTTCCACTTCTTAGCTGACCATCTTCGTGCTTCGTTGGGCGTGCAGGGTAGTGCCCAACCAGACTGTGCGTCCGAAGCGGGACAGGCGCACATACGTGGCCGACGAGATCGACGAGTGTCGAGACATTTCCGGCCTGTACTTGAGGCGCCCGTTCGAGAAGGTACGCGCGTGCACTTCACCGCTGGTGCGAGGCAGCACTTCCCCACTCATTTTCTCGTGCCACAGGGCTACCTTGTGGACTTTGAGCTTCAAAAGGAGATCTGGGACCGCGTCTTTGGTCATTTTCTCAAGGTTCTTCCCTTCGCTCCCTGCTGCACACCCGCCCTCCCGCTGACCACACCAGCCCACAGATCCAGCCGAAGGACCATGACTTGGTGCTCACGCAGCCCCTGTTCACGCCTCTTGCGCTACAAGAAGCCCTGTACGCTGGTTTAACCTGTTTCAACCACTTTGCCCCTCTCGTGCTGACTCGCTGATGCTTGGTACACGGCGCATTCACGAACAGGCTAGAGCTCGTGTTCGAGGAGTACGGCTTCAAGTCCCTCTTCTGTTGCTCACGTAGGTCCCCCCACACATCCACACTTGCCTCTCCCCTGTTTCGCTTACACGGGAGTCGGACTTCTCTATCCACTCACTCTTGCTTGGGGTGTTACGACAGCCGCTCGGGCGAGCATGTACGCCTACACCAAGCTGCCGCAATCGATGAACGTGCTCGGTAGCTCTTTTTCTCTCCCTTTCTTTCTGTCTGTCCCGCCTCGTCGCTTGTGATAACGCAATCATCCCCCAAACACATCACAGGCAAGTGCCCACCACTTCCAGCAGATGCGCCAACGGCGGCCGTGGTGGTGGACAGCGGCTACTCGTTCACACACGTGGTGCCCTTCTTCGCGGAAAAACGACTCGATAACGCCATCAAAAGGTGCTCCCGCCTCTGTCGCTCGTGCTGGGAGAGATCTCCTGACACCGTGTTCGGCTGGCCAGAATCAACGTGGGAGGCAAGATGCTCACCAACCACCTCAAGGAGATCATCTCTTTCCGGTACGGAGCTCCCGTCCTGGTCCGAAAGGACACTGGGATCCGGATGTCCTTACTTTGAAACTCAACACACAGGACCTGGAACATGATGGAGGAAACCTTCTTGGTCAATATTGTGAAGGAGCAGATGTGCTTCGTGTCACTCGACTTTGTTGGCGACATGCACGAAACCAAGTACGGCCATCATTAGACACCTCAGCTGTTTCACACGATGAAGGCTTACGCCACAACTGCTCGCGTGAGTGCAGCAAGGCCAACAACCGAATCGTGCGCAAGTACCTGCTGCCTGACTACACCTCCACTGATCGAGGTCACGTCCTAAGCGAGGATGAGGATCAGCAGCGACAAGCCGCGCGCAAGGCTGACCCTCAATCGACTGCGATGGAGCTGTCCGTGGACGAGCAGGTGCTCGTTATGAACAACGAACGAATCGCCATCCCTGAGATTCTCTTCCATCCCTCCGACATTGGCGTCCCGCAGGTTGGGCACCCCGTCGCCCCATACAACACCCTCTAACTTTACTTGAGGGCACTAACGTAGACTTGTTGGCTGCCAGGCGGGCGTGGCTGAGGTTATCGCGCAGTCTATTGCGTGCGCTCCACCAGAGATGCAACCATGGCTGTACGCCAACATCGTCTTGACGGGAGGCAACACGCTCTTCCCCAACTATCCACAGCGAGTGTACGTGCTGAGAGTGATGTTGGTGCATCGTTCAAGCTCTTAATTACTCGTTGTGGTGGTCCTCTGGTTTTCTTGCCAGATACAACGAAGTGCGTAAGCTTGCCCCAATGGAATGGCCCGTCCGCGTCTTCTACCCACAAGAGTACGTACAGAGAAAGAGAGGGGGGGGGGGTAGACGTAAGTACAAGGACTGACCCCGTACCACCACAACAGCCCCCTTAGCACGGCCTGGCGGGGCGCCGCGCTGCTGGCGCAGGATCCGCAGTACGAGGAGCACAGGCTCACGAAGGAGCAGTACAAAGAGATGGGCGTGACCGCAAGCGCCGCCTATTTTCGTCGCGGGTGAAAACGAGAGCTAAGGAAGAGAAGAGAGAAGCTTTGATTACCGACACGAGAAAGATTTTCTTTTTCAATCTGGGGTCTAGTCGAGCATTATGTACAGGCGCAAACGGTAGAGGGAGGCATACTCGTTCTTCACGAGAGCCAGCACACCGCAAGCGCGCTAGGAGCAGAGCAGGAAACACGAGGGGACAAGCACGAGGCCCTGTTCCCGCGTGGGCGAGGAAAGAGGACACACGCAGAGCAGGAGCCCGCGTTGAACTTCCCAGACGCGGAGGAGAGCGCATGAGGGGCCGAGGAGTACAGCGGCGTGACTGCACTGCCACGGGCTCGCGTCGAGTGACATCGGTGTCGAGACGGGAGCTGCAGCGAAGAAAGAGCGCGGAAGATGGCTTTGTACAAAGGCAGAAGTAGAGACGGCCGCTGCGCTCTTCAGGCCTGGACGGGAACTTCGTCGGGTTGGGGCTGAGGCTGAGACAAGGCCAGCTGATGCTGAGCGGTGACCTTGTTCCAGTACTGGCCGTAGGAGTGAAGCGCCATGAGGAGGTAAAGCACAAGAGCCATCCCCTCCTTGTTGGGCTGGCCACCGGCCATCGCCTTGAGGATGACGTCGCTGAGCTGAATGCCACCGGCCGCGGCCGGAGGAGCTGCGGGGGTCGCGGTTGCAACCGGAGCAGACGACGTCGTAGAAACGGGCTTGACAGTTTCCGCTGCCGTCGCTGCTGGCGCATCGGCGCTCGTCGGGGCAGGGGCAGGGGCAGGGGCTGCAGCCTTCTTGGTGTTGTTGTAGAGGGCAAACGCCTGGCCGAGATTGCTCCTCTCGATGAGAGTCTTGAACTCGTCGAGCTCCTTCTTCAGAACGCGATTCTCGATCTGCAGCTCCGTGATCTGTTCCCTGAGGCGGGAGTTGCTTGAGTCCAGACCCTCGATCTGGATTTCGAGCTCCTGTTGGTGATTCTTACGGTTCTGCCGGGACAGGGAAGCCGATTCACGGTTCTTGATTTTCCTGGAAAAGACCATCAACAATGATGCATAAGAATCAAGAAAAAAAAAAAAAGGGTTGCGCAGATCGCAGCTTCTAGTACCTGATCCATTCTTTAAGCTCAGTTTGCTGCGCCTCGGTGAGTGGTTGAGTCTCAGCGTAGTGCTCGAGCTGGGCGCTGTTCAGTCCTCTAAGGGACTCGATGAACTCCGAAGGCTGAGGCTCGAGTTTCTGCTTCTTGGCGGCACGAGAGGCCTTCTTCTCCTTGGTACTCTTGCGCTTCGGTTCCTTGGGCTCTTCTTTGACCTTGACCAGGGACGCAGCGGCCGGCGCGGTAGTCGTGGTCGTCGACGAAGAGGATGCGGTAGTGGTATTGGGCAGGTTGCCACTGTCGATCTCCTCCTCTTCCCTGAGGGCAGGCTCGACCAAGTCGTTTAGGAGGGGAAAGATGTCGGTGAGGCCAGCGAAAGGATCGTCGAGGCTGGGTGACGAAAGAGCCAAGCCATCCGAAGGAGGTGATGGCGGAAGAGGCATGCCCGCGGCGATCGGTGAGGTTCTTGAAGCATTCACGTTCTGTTCTGTCACGCTATCGCTGAAAGCGAATTGATCCACAGCAGCCGGCTGGACGTGAGGGTCTTGAGTGATCGTGTCCTGACCCTTGATGGTAGCCGCTGTAGGCTGCTGCTCCACCGGGCCATCGAGCAAGAAGTTGATGAATTCGGCGTCCATAGACAAACTGTCGAAGCTGCGGCTAAGCGAGATGGCATCTGTGGCGGTAGTGGTCGCGGCGGTTGTCAGGGATTGCGCCTGCATGTTGGTGAGGTTCTTTGTAGTGGTTCAGCGCTCCGATGTTTTTTGCGCGCGCGCTGGATCTAGTCGTGATCTTAGTGGGGGAAGGTGGTGTCGTCGGCCAAGAACGAAGTAGAGAAGAAAAGACTGCGGCGCCTTGTCGCAGCTCGCTGCCTCGGTGAAGCGCTTGACGGGAAGGCGCTTTTTATGGTCATCGCCGACTCGACGGCATGACGGATTTCATCGAAATCAGGAAAATTCGTAGCCACAAAGAGTATTGCTCCGAATTCCCCAGTTTTTGCGCAAACCTTTCGTTGCCCGGAGCCCTGGGCCAATAAAAATATACTAAACCAAGCGAGATCCACCCTCTTGCGCCTCTTCGAAAATCGGTTGAAGTAGGCAGCCTGCGAGCGAGGTCAGTGACGCGTCTCGACAAGGGCCCCCTTGGTTCGCGGCATGAAGAAAAGGTCAGTCACGCAACTGTGCGGACCGGGCCTTTTCCCTCCGCTTTTCCTCTCGCTTGTTCGCTCCAGAACAAAAAAAGATAAGCAGGCTTTCCGCGGATGTTAGTATTTCAGAAATTCTTTCACTCGACAACGCAGGCGACAAGGAACCGCTTCTGCCCTTTCTGTCCGCAGCTCCGCCCAACAACAAAACAAAAACACGCGCAACGCTTTTCTGGCCCTTTTGTCTGCATCTAGTTGCATCTCTCGCACAACAAGCCAGCTTTTATAACGATGAGCCGTTGGCAAGATAACCCAGAGGATGAACTGGATGACGAGGAAATCGCTCGCATTTTGCAGGAAGAGGAATATGAGATCGCAAGGCAACAACAAAGGGAGGCGCAGCTAAGACAACAGCAGGCGGCAAAACAAACCCCCACCCCGAAACATGATGGGAGGAGTGTCGTGGCTGCTGCGCCGTCCTCTGTGGACGACGTGCTTCTTCTGCGTATGTCCATCTCTTGTTGTGTTGATCGCGTGCTTTCCTCTTTTTCTCATACTTGGGCTTGGACAGAATCTCGCTGCAGCGCCGTCAGTGGCTCCACCGTACTGAATGGCTCGTGTTACTTGTACCGCAATATGTTCAAGTTTGTGTGCGTTGAGCGCGGCAAGGAAGTTGATGTACGGGCTTTCCTCCTCTTTTGTTTGTTTATTTATTTATTTATTTGCTAAACCGTGTGCGCCGGGCTTGTTCGTTCGTTTTTGGGTGTAGGTTTCTATTCCCATCGTGACGATCGAGTTTATCAGTCCTGTTTGCGCGGTGCTGAGCAAGGAGACTGGAGTCGTCCCGCGCATTTTGTCTGCTCAGGGCTCCCCCGCCGACGCGTTGCAGCTCTACACTCAGGTAGAACGGGTTCACTGGGGCGATTTCTTGTGGAAGTTGACCTGCCAGCTCAAATGACTGACCTTTCACGCGCAATCAGGACAAGAGGATTCACACGTTCTTCAAGTTTGCTGATAACAAGAGCTTTGGCAAGATCTTCAGCATTCTCACCTCCATCCACAAGAACAACACTCCTGCCGTTCTCCCTCCGACCCCGGCACCTGCTGCTACTCCGCCCGCTACGACTGCGGTCGCTGCACCGCCGCCGATGAGCATGCACATGTACCCGGGGATGTATCCGCCTTCACCCTACTACGTCATGCCGCCGCCTGCTATGGCTTCTCCACCTGCGGCGCAGAGCGACCTTCAGCAACTCCACCAGCAGATGACAAGGCTGCAAATCCAGCCACCCACTCTGCCGCCTACGGATGCCTCGGGCCATCAGCCACCTGCCATGTACTACCCGTATCCGCCAATGGCTACTGCTGCTCCTCTTCCCCCGGCTGCTGCCCCTGCTGTGGTGCCCGGTTCGGTCGTCTCGTCAGGGACGGAGGGTTCCGCGTCCGTGCCTAGTGCCCTGCCACCTATGCCGTACTACTATTACTACCCCCCGGCCCCGGCTCCAGTGGGTGGCGAGTTTCCGGCCTATCCGCCACCCTACGCGCCCTACATGCCTTATGGTGGCCTTCCTCCCGCCTACGTAGCACCTCCTGGTCAGGCCCCTGTTCAGCAGCCGCCGCCGCAGCAGATGCAGTCGGCCCAGCAGGCTCCTGCACCTGCTCCGTCAGGACCTCCGAAGGAGGATTTGTTGGCCTGAATTTGGCCACACCACCTCAGCCCTGTGAGGGTTGTGTGTTGATGATAAGCATGTAGATAAAGTGTCCAGCTTGCCGTGTTGTACGTGAGGAGCAGTTTGTTTATTTCTGTGGCTGGTGTTTTTCGCTGTTTTCGCAGTGCGAGGTTGGCGCTCGGTCTCTCCGAGAGGATGAGAGGGTCGAGGCATCACAGAGGCACCATGCCCTGAGCTCAGGGCTGGGACTACGAGCTGTTCAATGCGTGTGGCGTGGTGGACGGCCGCTTGAGCTTGTACTGAGGTCGCACTCGTCATTGCACTCGCGACCTCGCGGTGATTCACCCTCGAGAAGGACTCTGCAGCATCCCACGTGGCTGCGTGGTCAAGAAGTACGCTGTCTACATGTTCCTCACGGCCGACCCCAACATCGCCAAGGACGCCGCCTGACGACGAGCTCTTTGGCGAGTGCTCTTAGGAGGACATGGGCCTCTACATCTGACGCGAGCTCAACATCTTCATCAACAGCACATTGGCCCTGGTGCTACTGACGCCCGTCTCCGCCCGTCTTGCTGGCTCAGCGGCCGACGAACTGACTCACGTGACATTGACCGGTTTGGCCTCCATTGAGCGTGTCCTCTTTATTGAAAGAGGGAAGGTGGCGAACCGATGGAGAGCTTGGGGATGGGCTCCGTGGGCGCGACGCGGAAGCGGGACATCTGGCACGAGTGCGCAGAGCTCGGCGCACCAGTCCGGGAACTTGGCGATAAAGTCCGCCAAAGCCCGCGTAGATGATGTTGATGGGCGTCCGCAACGGTCGGCCGAACTGTCGCGCCGCTACCTTGGCGATCTGGCACTGCAGTGAGACTAGTATAAAATGATTATTACAACATTATATTGGCCAATTTACCAGCGCGGCGCGGAAGTGGCACTAGCCGCCGGCGCCGCGCTAGCTCAGGCAACACGATGATAATGCAGACTGGCGCACGCACTTAGCTGGTTGGCGCGCCAACAAAGGACAAGAGCTCCTGGCTTAAGAAGCGCATTGTCGGTTCATCGCCCAGTGTGTCGTTGGTGAAGACCAGATCCCAGTGGTCATAGGAATCAAGTTCAGTCTCCGTCTCTGAACAATGGTTAGTTGGAGGCTATCACACTTAACGAATGCCTTACCGTGGCTATCAATGGCAGCCTCCTGCCAACCTAATTCTTTTTTGAAGTCTAATGGAGCCTGCACACGAAGCCGCACCAGACAGATGGAGTTCCTGCTGATTCACCACTGCTGTTTAGTGAGGTGCCGACTGCGAACAGTTTAAGGAGCACATACTCAGTTATGTGTACGGCTTGTTCAAAGTATTCAATCTCCCACCTGTAGCGGATGCCGTTTATGAAGAAGAGACACACCTTTGTGGTTTCCTTATCATGGTGACGACGCACTCTGGCGAACAGCTCATTGGCTTGCAACAGCAAACGTGAGCAGTAGCGTGTTCTATCGGTTGCCTTTACTTCAGTCCAGAAAGCGGTCATCCTCATCCGGTGCTCCTCCTTGTAGGCTCTGTCAGTCAAAAGCCTCTGATTGTCTATCTCATTCTTAAACTTCAAGGCGAACTCCTCCTTGAAGAGGTCTGTTGTAGACGAGAATACAGCCTTGACAGCAGCATCCTCTCTTGCGCCATACAGCACCTTGGCCACACTTACGAGGTGGTCTTTCCCTGCCGCCACGTGACGTGAGTGACATCGGTTCTTGGAGGTGTGAGTGCACGTGTCACGAAGAAGCAGGTACCAGAAAAGCGCTTGCCCGACACCAGAACAATTGCTGCCTTCACTCGCGGTGCCTCCTCCATAGCTTCTGAGTTTATTTGAAGTTTTTATCATTTATTTTTATTGTTTTTGCTGTCGACGACGGGGTTCTGCATTTCTTCTCCGGGCGCGGAGGCGAGATCTTTGTCTTGTTGGGGCCTCCCTTCTCCATCTCTTCTGCGGTTCTCTCGTTCTCTCCCATCTTGCTGTTGAGGGGCTGCCCGGGTGTTTGCGTGATCGTATCTGCATCGATTGACGTCGCGAATCACTGTCCTGATCTTCTTCCCAATTTTTCATTTTGACAAAATGCTGCGCTCCGCAGTGCCTGCCGCTTCATCCTCCTCTTCTTCTTCTGCTCCTGTCGCCTCTTCGTGGCAAGAACGCATTGCCGGTGGACGCATCACAACTGCCGCTCCTGCTTTCAGTAAAGATGGAGAGTACGTGGAGAAAATTCCTGATCCCGATTGAAACGCAACCCAATCTCTTTTAAAATCACCTCCCAATTTTTGAACTGGATTTTTCTTTTTTAAATAATCGTTTTCTGGTGCGCATTGATCTCTGGCGAACTCACCACTCTTCTCCATCCACAGTTTTTTGATTACATGCGCTGCCTCCCTGCTCAAGGTGTACAGCGTCAAGACTGGCGAGGTGGTCAAGGCCCTCCGGCACAAGTCCGTCATAACAGGCTTTTTCTTCAATCCGGCCAATGCCCTGCAGGTGCGTCTCGCTCCGTAGTTTTTGTATGCGTCGCTGCTTGGTCGGTGGTGTGGCGTTGACGGCATCGGGTGTGCAGCTCTACTCCGCAACCGAGGAGGGCATCATCCGGCTGTGGGACTTTGAGGACGGCGTGCTCCTCAAGAGCTGGAAGATCGGAGGAGAGGGCAAGATTGCCCAGGCTGTCCTTGATGCGACGCATAGCGTGGCGTACCTGCGCGTCATCAAGACCTCTGGCAAAGAGACTCACTACATCAGGTGATTACTCACCCCTCTTCTGTATACATGCGTGCCTTCTTGACATGCACCAACCTGAATTTATGTTCTGGTCATCCACGCGTCTACACAGCACGTTCAACCTGTGCAACCACACGAGCCGTGTGCGATACACCAGCGCCCAGCCGCTCTCCGATGTATGTTGTGTTGATGGCCTTGCACTGTGCGCAAGTCCAGTGACACGCCCTAACTGGCTCGCTTGGTTTATCAGCTGTATGTGAGCCCACAGGGCGACTTCTTTGCGGTCCTCTTCGCCGACCGCAAGGGTTTCTATTTGTTCGACGTCAATTCCCTCACCAGGCACAGGTGCGTTCTGCCGTCCATGCGCGTGCGCGCTCATTGAGTTGCGCCCGGCTCCCGGCTCGGAACCCACAGACTGACCTCGCGTGGGTGCTGCAGCTTCACGCATAAGTTCACGATCACGGCGTTTGACTTCCACCCGACCGATCGATGCGTGGCCTACGGCGACCAAACCGGCGTCGTGCGCATCAACTATTGCCTGCCGCACACGGACAATGACAATGTGGAGATGAGCGAGGCCGCTGACAAGAGCGCTCCATCGACCAACAACAAGCGGGGGAGCCAGAAGAAGCGCCAGCAGCAGATCGTCAAACTCGAGTGGCACACCACACCCATTTCTGCGCTCCACTTCTCTCCCGACGGCTACTACCTCTTCACCGGCGCTCAGGAGGAAGTGCTGGTCCTCTGGCGCCTCCACTCCAACGAGAAGATCTTTGTTCCGCGCCTGGGCGCCGGCATTGCGTCCGTCACACTCAACGAGCAGGGTACCTCACCTGCCCCTTCTAGTTC
>NAVB01001380.1:0-36110 GCA_002179805.1 Acanthamoeba lenticulata | reverse complement strand
GGGGGTGTTGAAGGTCTCGAACATGATCTGGGTCATCTTCTCACGGTTGGCCTTGGGGTTGAGCGGGGCCTCAGTGAGGAGGACGGGGTGCTCCTCGGGCGCCACGCGGAGCTCGTTGTAGAAGGTGTGGTGCCAGATCTTCTCCATGTCGTCCCAGTTGGTCACGATGCCGTGCTCGATCGGGTACTTGAGCGTGAGGATACCACGCTTGGACTGGGCCTCGTCACCGACGTACGAGTCCTTCTGGCCCATGCCCACCATCACGCCCGTGTGGCGCGGACGACCGACAATCGAGGGGAACACAGCGCGGGGGGCGTCGTCACCGGCAAAGCCAGCCTTGCACATGCCCGAACCGTTGTCGATAACAAGAGCCTGAACCTCGTCGCCCATGGTGTATTGGTGGTGTTGTAGTGTACTGGTAGTAGTAACTGACAAAGGAAACCAAGACGCAGCGACGCCCTACTTGTACCCCCCCCCCCGCTGGGCGCTCTGGACGGTTTATTGAGTCGACCAATGCCACAGCGACACGTTTACACATTATCATTGGCCGAGCATTGACCAACAGGCAAGCAGGGCCACGCATGTGCGCAGTAGAAGCAAGCGCTTTGTTTTGGTCGCTCTACTACGCGGATGTGGGTCCAATAGGAGTCATGTAAGGGAGTTATGGAGTATACTGCGGGCGGGTCTGTGGAACCCAAGCACTATGTGCTCTTGTAGTCGTACACGCCTCTCTTTATTGTTGCTCGGCGGGCAGCTGCCGTCGGGCCTGGTTGCTGGCCAGGGAGAGGAAGAAGTCGAGGCCGCGCAGGATGGCCGCGAAGGTCGGGCGGAAAGCCGGGTCATCGGACAGGCACTGCTGCACGAGCTCGGCCACGGGCCACTCTGGAGGGATGCGCGGCCTGCGGGCGAGGGACGAGGCAGCCGTCACCGGCGTCAGAGGCAGGGACGCGTGACGGCTTCAGGGACGCCACGACGGGCTGCGGACGCACCGTTTTCGCGACTTGACAAAGATCTGCTCGTCGCTCATGCCTGCAAAGGGCTTCCGCTGGGCAAAGACCTCCCACATCAGGAGGCCGTACGAGAACACTGCACGGCGCGTGGGGTTTAGGCGGGTTCGAGGAGAGGCTGCATGTGGATTCACACGCACCGTCGGACTGCTTGGAGAAGGGCGCTCCGGACAAGACCTCGGGCGCCGTGCAGCCGATGTAGAGCGTCCCTCCACTGTCTGCCACTCCATCGCGCGTCGCCGGCGTACCACCTGCATGATGTGCAGCGCTTAGGAATCGCCCGTTATTGCCAGAGAGAGAACGTCCTCGCACCGCTCAGGAAGGCGTGGGCGCTGAGCCCGAAGTCGGCCAACTTGAGCCACCAGGTCGCGGTGTCCATCACCTGGCGTGTGTTGCGCCCATGTTAGCTCCTTTGCCCTCCCCCCCCCCCCTCTGGTTCATAGTGGGCGAAGGTGGGGAAGAGAAACCAAGACGTTGGAAGGCTTGAGGTCGGCGTGCAGGAAATCGGCCGCGTGGAGCCGGAGCATGGCTTGAGCTACGTTGCGGCAGATTATCAGCTTATGGTGCTCGCGGAGCCGGCGCCGATTGAGCACGATGTCCGACAGCGAACCGCACCTGTGCGCCGATCATGACGGACCACCCACGTCAGCGAAAAGGAGCGGCGTAACAAACACCAAAACTGCATTCTGATTCCTAAGAGACGAGGACACGCACGGGGCCAACTCCATCACGAGGCAGCAGGGCGGGCTCAGCACGCGCGCGGTGCACTCGACCTCGCCCGGGATCATGAAACCTATGCCGAGGCCCGCCACATCGCTGTTAGAGCAGCAGTTGACAAGCAAAGCGTCGGGGACGGGGCTCGAACCGTGGTAACGAATGCAGTGCTGGAACAGATCGCGGTCGCCCGCATTCCGGTTGAGAATCCGCACCACGCCCACTTCCTGTGGGCACACGAGCCGTCAGCCTCCTCCGCTGAGCTGGACGGAAGAAGGGGGGGGGCGCACCTGGCAGAAGCGGCGCACATCGGGGATGGCCTTGATGGCCACCCACTCCCCCTTCCACTTGCCTTTGTAGACCTGGTGTGCGGCTATGTCAGCGATTCGCGGAATTTGGGGGAGAGGAGGAAGGGACGAGAGGACGACCTTGCCCTGGTGGCCGGCGCCCAACCGCGAGCCGGCTGCCTGTGTGTCGGGCAGGTGAATGTCCCAGGGCGGGATCTCGAACTCGGCCAAAGGTCGGTTGGGCCACCACACGCGGATGGTCTCCTCTCCACCGCTGAGGCACGGAAAGAACTGCAATTGATTGAATCCGTCCCCCCCCCCCACCCAACACGGGGTCAGCGAGTGGCGGCCAGCGTAGCGCCGGCGGGGCGAGGGCACGCCAACCATGGCCAGGAGGGGATCGTCGCAGCAGGAGGCCAGCCAGTGCAGCGGGTGCCGAAAGGGGTTGAGGGAGCACTGGAAGCGCTGAAGGCTGGCCAGCTGGCCCACCTCGCGCGGCAGGCTCTTCAGCTGGTTGCAAGTGACGTCGAGGTGGCGCAGGTGGACCAGGCGGCCGATGTCGCCAGGAAGGGCCGCGATACGGTTGCGCGAGACGTTAAGGTAGCGGAGCCCAAGGAACTCACCCAGCCTCGTATGCAGCGCGCCGCGGAGCGAGTGGAGCTTGTTCTCCGACAGGTCGAGGTGCGTGAGCGACGTGGGCAGCCGCAGCCTCGGGCTCGGCCCGTTGCTGGCAAAGACCTCGGGCGCTTCGCTGGCGATAATCAACCGGTTGTGGGCCAACGTGAGCTTGCGCAGGCATGAGAGCCGAGTCAAGTCCGGCAAGCCGGCGAGCCGGTTGTGGATGAGCTTGAGCTTTTCCAGACGGCGCGCGACGGCAATCCCCGGAGGCAACGCAAGGAGTCGGTTGTGCGACAGGTCCAAGCACGCGATCTGAGGCATTGCCTCAAACATATCTGTTCCACGTCGCGACTCGTCGTCATGAACATGAACATGAACTGCGCGCCGTAGCCAAGAGAAGAGTGCACGTGCGTGCCTGACGGGAGAGTGATGATGAAGTTACGGGAGACGTCCAAATAGTGAAGCCGCCCGAACGCAAAGCCAGGCGGGAGTGAGAGCGAAGTGATGCAATTGTCCTTGAGGATGAGCTTCCGTACGCGGCCCAGGCAAGGCACGCACGCGTCCAAGCTCTCGATGCAGTTGTTCCTGCACAAGCGGATCAGCTGCGACGAAGCAAACTACGTGGCTCTCTCGGAGGCCATGGCGAGGTGTACCGCAGGTTCACGGCGGTCAGGGTGGAATCCCACACGCCTGGAATGGCTGGCATGTGCCTGAGGCGGTTGGCCGAAAGGTCAAGCTCGGTGAGGGGCAGTTTGGTCAGCCTCAGCGGAAGCGCAGAAAGACCGTTTCCGCTCAAGCTTCCGCCATCAGAGTGGAGCGAGATCGCATAACACAGCAGAGGACCCGAGTATGAGTGATGATGGCGATCGCCTCAAGAAAGAAGAGGAGAGCATACTTGAGGCTGGTGAGGTTGGAGAACGTTGCCAACGAGGGAGAAAGAAATCTGTGCGTACACGTATGTCGTGTCAGCCGACGTTTGCCGCTCGTGTTCGTGCGTGAGTCGACAACGTACCCGAGTTTGTTGCAGGAGAGGTCGAGACGAGCGAGCTGGGCCAAGTGGGGCAGGTCAGACAGGGGCGGGAGGGATCTTGTTCGCTGGACCTGATTTCTGGCCAGGTTGAGCGACGTAATGCCCACTCCGCAGCCATTGTCTGTAATGAATCAGTCAGCAGTAGCATGAGCACGCTCGTGCACTAAAAGAGACGCACCTTTGGCAAAGGAGGATGCTGAGAGTTCTTCAAGATCACTGTCGGACAAGTCCAAGTGGAGTTCTGGACACATCGCTTTTGCCTGCTCTACTTCGTGGCACTCGGCGTCCGCGCGCACATCTTTACCACCTTCAGCCGCCGTGTGCTCCCTGTCGTCCAGTTGGCCGCACTGTGCAATGTGATCTGGTGGTGTTCATGGTCAGCACCGCAGCAGGGGAGCCGCACAAGCGCAGAGGAGATGCCCAACCGAGCGAAAACTGGGCGTCGTGGGTGAGGTAGAGCGCTGTGATGTCTCCGCTTGCGGCAAGCATCGCCACATCAGCGGCGTCCACTTCGCAGCCTACCGGAGACCGCGAGTGAGTATCACGTAGTGAGGTCTCAGAAGAAGAGGAAGGTAATTACGTACCTTCCTGGTCGAAGACAAACAGCGGCAGGGACGAGGGGGTAAGGCCGCCCTGCTCGGCTAGGGCGGCAATACAACTCTCCAGATCCTCTTCATTCAGCTGGAGCTGAAAAAACTGTCGGTGGCCGACCCACACAGGCACCGAGGTGCAGGGTGCTTCCATGCTGGTGGTGCTCGCTGCCGCATGGGCCAGTGGCGTGGCTCCCCTCACGCCAACAACGCCAAGTTTGTGTTGTTTGTGTTGCTCGCCAATGACAGTTGCTTTGAATCAGTTTTTGTTTCTTTGAACTTTTCTTTTTTTCTTGAGGTGCAATGGGATCGCGGGCCCTCCCGCGAGCCGGGAGATCTTCAAACAACTTCCCAAAAAGCACAACAAAGAGACAATGTCTACCGTCGAGCAGGTGTTTGATTTGATCACCAAGAACGTGGCTGCCGACCCCGGCCTCGTCAAGAGGGTGGGTGGCGTGTACCACTTTGACATCGACGGCAAGTCGTGGACCGTTGATTTGAAGAACGGAAACGGCAGCGTCAAGAGCGGGAAGGAGGGCAAGGCTGATTGCACCATTACCATCAAGGGCGAAGATTTCCTTGGCCTTGCCTCTGGTACTTTGTTGGCTTAAGCGCTCACCAGCGCATTCGAGATTTATTTTGTAGCTTCTTACCGTGAACTCATACAGGCAAGCTGAACGGTCAGACCGCTTTCATGCAGGGCAAGCTCAAGCTCGGCGGCAGTACGCACAAACCTTCCCCCTTGTACAGGGCTTCCAAACACGTGGTGTCCCGAGTACTCATCGTTTAACTACTACGCACAGACATGGGCCTCGCCATGAAGCTCGGCCAGCTGTTCGAGAGCAAGACCAGCGGTGGTGCCGCCGCTGCTCCTGCTGCCCCGCAGCAGGCCGCCTCTTCCGGCAGCGCTGTTGACGTGGCGTTCGGCGAGATCAAGAAGAACATTACCGCCGATCCCAGCCTCGTGAGCAAGATCAACGGCGTGTACCAGTTCGACATCACCTCCCCGTCGGGTGAGGTTCAGAAGTGGACCGTCGACCTCAAGACCGGTACTCCCCCCATTCTCCCCGCGCTACTGAAGTGGTCGAGGCCTTCGTCTGACGACTCCCCATGTGCTGCATCAGCTCCCGGCAGCGTGTCCAAGGGCGCCGCGCCCAAGGCCGATTGCTCCCTCGCCCTCAAGGAGGAGGACTTTGTGTACGTTACTTGCTCTTCTTTTTGTTCTTCCCACTACGTTGCTCACGACCTTTCGTTGCTGCAGGAACATGCTCACCGGCAAGGCCGACGGCCAGAGCCTTTTCATGCAGGGCAAGCTCAAGATGACCGGCAGTATGTCGTCCCTCCTCGTTTTCTCCTTGGCTCACTTCTTGCTTCTCGGCTCACGTACGCGCACGTTGCACGCAGACATGGGTCTGGCCATGAAGCTCGGCCAGGTGGTCGCCAACAAGCAGCCCAAGCAGGCCAAGCTCTAAACATGGTTGTAAAAACGCGTTTTACCACCATGGTGATGAAAAGACTATTTCTTATGTGCACGAGACGACGAATGAACACTTGGTGGCTTCATCATGTTCACCCCCCATCTCTTTGGCTCTCTTTCTTTTTCTCTACTGGACCGACTTGTCCTTGATGAACTGAGCCACGTCGAAGCGGCCGTCGGCGCCCTTCTGGATGACGCCCAGCTCGGTGATGATGCCGTCGATGAGCTCGCCCGGGGTGACGTCGAACGACGGGTTCCACACGCCGATGCCGGGGGCCGCGATGCGCATGCCGTTGACGTTGGTCAGCTCGTCGGCCGGGCGCTCCTCAATCTTGATCCCGCTGCCGTTGGGCATCTCCAGGTCGATCGTCGTCAGCGGCGCCGCCACGAAGAAGGGCACGTTGTGGTGCTTGGCGACGATGGCCAGCTGGTAGGTTCCGACCTTGTTGGCCGTGTCGCTGTCACATCATGACGTCAGCATCTCGGTGAGCGCATGAAAGGGCAGAAAGAGCTGGCGGTACCCGTTGGCGGCAATGCGGTCGGCACCGACGATGACAGCGTGAGGCTTGTTGGGCGAGTTCATCAGGGCCGCCACCATGCTGTCGGTCACCTACACGTACGGGTGGCACGTCAAGGTCGTGTATGGAATGACGGGAAGAGGGAGGAACGCCAGTACCAGTGTGCCGGGGATCTGCTCGGCCACGAGCTCGAACGCGGTGAGGCGAGCGCCCTGGTTGTAGGGGCGGGTCTCAGTACAGAAGGCGCGCTCCAGCTTGCCGCTTTCGTTGAGGGCCCGGATCACGCCCAGTGCGGTACCGTAGCCTGCGTGAGCCCCACAATTCAGTACATGCAAGGGTTCATGCATGAGCGCCTCCTCACCAGCAACTTAGGGCTACAAGCTGAGACAAAAAGAGAGAGAGAGAGAGAGAGCAAGAGCCTGGCGCCGTACCAGCCGTGGCCAGGGAGCCCGTGTTACAGTGGGTGATCACGCGGACATCCTTGGGCTGGCGCGCCAAGATGTGCTCGGCGCCGTGCTTGCCCATGGCCTTGTTGGCGGCGATGTCATCCTCCAGCATCCTGCACGCGGTGGTGTGACCGCACACCATCATTGTCAGCACCTCGTTCATTTGAAAAGGAGGGAGAGAATGAACCTTTCGGCCTCGGCGATGTAGGCCTGGAAGACCTGACGAGCGCCCTCCTGGCCGGCAGCGGCGACGGCGGCCTTGTCGCGGGCGAGGCGCGTGAGGCGGTCGGCAGCCTCGAAGAGGTTGACGGCGGTCGGGCGGCTCGTCTTGAGGTACTCGAGCTTGGAGGCCAGGAACTCAGCCGCAGCCGCGGCGTCGATGAACGCAAAGGCCGTGTCGGCCAGGATGCGGTGGACCTCCACGGCCAGCGACAGCGCGCCGGCAATGGCAATGGCGGGCGCGCCGCGGACCTTCATGCTGCGGATGGCCTCCCAGCCATCCTCGGTGTTCTTCACTTCCTCATACTCGGACACCAGAGGCTGTTGCTCCCCCCCCCATCACTTAAGCAGACATTCGGAAAGGTCGCAGATGCAATAAATGAAATATAGCAAACGTTAAAACGTTCGTATAACTGTACATACCAACTTCCTCTGCTCAAGAAGTTCGAGTTTGCCATTCCTGAATGAGGAAAGACGCATCATAGTGCGTTTGTGAGAAGATTGCGCAAATTACAGGACCCTTGACTGCTGAATTTGAACGGACCGGTAGCGGATGGACTCGAGCATAGCGGCAGTAGATTGCATGGTGGGAGGGTAGAGTGCAAACACGCAGAGTCGGGTAGCAAAAGAACGAAACGGCGAGAGGCGGACCGCTCACCACGCCGGAGTTGTCTAAGCTTATTTTAAATATTTTGTTGCGGAAGGAGTTGGCGCTGCCGTGTTGCGGACAGCGGGCAGCATGGTGGAAAGTGTAGGATAAGAACAAAAACTCACATCCTTCTTCGTGCTTTTGCTCGCTTCGTGGTCCATAAAGCCTAACTCCTCGAATGAAGGAATCGAGCAAGTCTCACGCCGTCGAGAAGATGAAGTGAATCGGCTCAGCTGGGCGTTCGGCAGCAGCAGTCGTGTTGTACACAAACTTGTGCACGATGCCGAAGACCTGTTTCGCTTCCTCCTGCATCCCCGAAAAGGTGAACTGCTCGGCAGTCTCGACTAAGCGACGGAACCTGTGGAGAAGCCACAGTAAGTACGCAATCAACGGCAGAGTTGCGATTGGACGCACTTTATCTTCTTGAGGTCGAGGTTGTCGTAAGGTCTAGGCTTCAGCAGATCGGCGGCGTATTGATAGATGGCCCACAGAGGGTCATCTTCCAAAGGCTCACCTGCGTGAAGAATGCGTTAGGTCTAAAACGAGAGCAGTGGGGTTGAAAGGACTCGGTACCATTGAGGAGCTTGGCCAGCTTGAACTTAATGTGTTCGTTGTGCATGCCCATAATAGCAACTCGAACGGGGTGTTCTTCCGTCAACTCCTGCGCAATTAGTGATTGGTGAGCTGATGGTTCGAAGCGGTGTCCCGGAGTAGAGACAAGGTATGACATACCTCTGGCGACCTGGGAGCCACCTTGGGATCCACGGAGAACTTGGCGGCCTGCTGATCAAGCGAATTGCCAGGGTACCTCTTGTACACCACCGTTTCCTACAGGGTTTCTTGTTAGACGCGTTTGGTGGATGCGACAAAGAAAACTCAAGTCAAGTCATACCTCTGACATGATGGCCATAGGTGCGCCAGCAGCGCCGTAGGCCAAAAGGTAGCCGACATCTTGATGTCTCGTGAACACTCCCTGCTCCGGGAAGCCTTCGATAAACTGGTGCACTTTTCTCCACAGAGCCCGTGTGAGCGGGATGGTGCCCTCCACCTTCTCCTTCCACCGAGGGTGAATGTTATCGATTTCCACTTTGGCCTTGGTTTGAATCTGCATTGAACAGTTGTTAGCATCATCACGGGTGCGCCATCCTCCACGTATGCTGGTCTACCATGGCCAGTTCTGGCTTGCGGATGAGCGTCGTAAAGCTCACGGCGATGTGCCTTTCCAGGTAAAGGTCATCTGAGTCGCAAAAGAACAGCACATCACCAGACGACTCGCGAACGCCAAAGTTTCTGGCAGCCCCGCCCAGCACGTTGTGCTGCATAGACACCAACTTCCACCTGCCAAGTCCACCCACGGGCAGAGACAGGTCAACTTCCATTGCGCACTGACTGAAGGCTTTCTGAAAGCGGGCGGAGTGGAGTACGTGGGGTTGGACATGTTCAGCCTCCTCTGTTGTTCGATAAAGGCCATCACGCGTGCGACTGTGTTGTCGGTCGAGGCATCGTCAACAACCACAACCTCTCCCTTGAACTGCAATGCGTTACATGAAGAAGGGTGAGATGAAATTAAAAGCAGGTAAAAAGCAGAGAAAAGGTACCGCGTTGCCTCCACGGTCGTTGAAATACTTGATGCTGTCCGCAACGCTCTGGAGAGTAGCCGTCACGAAGGGAGCCGTATTGTGGGCCGGAATGATAACCGAGTACGACGGTTGCTGCCCCGGCTTGTCCCAAGCCCAAAAGCTCTGGGGGAGGCGGAGCGCTACTTCCTTGGCCGCCTGGGCAGGCTGGCCGGAAGTATCGGCAGGAGTGTTCTGCTGAGCCAAGGCAGCCACAGCCAGCAGACCCAGAAGAAGGGCACAAAGCGATAGTCCTCGTGCAGCCATTTGAGGGGCAACCAACCTTCGTCTTTGCAGCTAAGGGCGCAGAGAGTGAAGAGGTTTTTGTCCATCCTTACCTAAAACCGCCAGGGAAGAAGAAAAAAAAAGAAGAAAAGATGTGCCGAGGATAACAAGAAAAGGACCAAAGGTGTGGGCGAGGAGTGGTGAGGCGAGAGAGCTTGCAGGTTAGTGGTGGTGATCACCTCCGTGTGCGTGCAATGAGGCCAGGCATGCAAGACTGTTGGCGCACGAAGAACGTTGGCCGTTGAGGGGGCTGAAGCGGGAGGAGCCAGTGGAATTTAGCGCGCCTCCACAAAGGACGACAACCACAAGCCCCGCCATGACTCCCCGTTGCGGGCGACCAACAGTTCCTCAAGTTTGAACGAGAAGGAGAAAGGAGACGTTAGGTAGTCGTAGCGCGCAGCCAGAAGGAAAACAGCAGTACTGTGTGTTGCTCGCTCTCTTCATGGAGCTACCACGGCCTGGGCAAGAGGAGGACGTAGAGTTCGTCAGTTCGTATGCGCTAGCCGGTGGTGCACCCCCTTCTGCATCCTTGCTTAGCATCTCGCTGGCCTCTTCGACCTCCTACGAGAAAGCTACAACCGGCTCCAGGTTCTTTCAGAAAATGACCAGCTGTACCTTCGCACTTTTCGCTCCCCCCACCGCGAATGCCCCAAGGGCTCGCTGCGGTGATCTGCGGAAGAAGTCATGTCTCATGTTGCGTGGTGGTGTGTGTGCGTGTGGTGTATATCGCACCAGTCACCAAGAAGGACAAGCTGCTGCCGCGCCACGCGTCCAGCCCAGTCTTCAAATACGACAACAGTCTGCCCGTGACGCCGCGCACGCGCGTGGACTTTGGCAGCGAGCTCTCGAGCGACGACGATGGTGACGACGAAGTGGATCACCAAGAAGAGGAGGAAGCGCTCTTTACGTTGTGGGAACGGCGTGTGGTGCGCATGGTTGTCGACAACGCGATCACGCGGGTGGACCTGCGGCGCCTGCGCCTGCCAGCCTTCCCCGCGGGCTTGCTACAGGCCACCACCGTGGTCACCGACTCGGGGACCGGAGAACCCGTCCTTGAGGAGGCTCTCGTCACCTCATCTTCCTTGTTGGATGCGCGCCTGCGAAAAGGTAAAGGTACGTAGTCATGGCAGCCCAATAAGGACTTCTCATCTCGAGCTGGCGAAGAGAAAGAGTTTCTTATGGACACTCGTCTGTGTCGGGCCCCTCTTCCATTCCAGAGAAAAAGAGCGGCAGCGGGCGGGTAATGACCCAGATGAGCCCAGCCTCCTTCGTCGAGGTGCTCGATCTGCGACACAACCGCATCACGTCCCTGCCCGACGACATCGCGCGGTGCCCACGGCCCTTTTCCACCACCGAAACGTGTCCTTGGACATGGAAACTGAAATCCTCGTTTGTGTCGTTTCAACCCCACCAGGATGAGTGTCCTGCGCGTGCTCAGCCTCGCGTACAACAAGCTAACGCAGGTGCCGCCCGCCCTGTTCGAGCTGAGCAACGTACGTACCGTTCCCTATGTATTCAGCCACTTGTGTTTCATCGCTCATGAAAATGAACCAATCCGCTGTGACACGGGTGTGGCAATGCGCAGCTGCAAACACTGGACCTTTCTTGCAACAAGCTGTCGTCGCTGACTGCCGACGACTCGCTGATGGAAAAGATGGTCTCCCTCAAGAATCTCGTACTGGATTCGAACCAGTTCGTGTCGCTGCCGTCCTCGCTCAACAAGCTCACCGCTCTTCAGTTCCTGTCGGTCCGGAAGAACCAGATTTCTTCCAACCACGTCGCCTCGGACCTCTCCGGTAAGCGCTCATCTTTTTCATCATTTTAATTGATATTTCTATTTTTTTTTAAATCTTTGAATTTTGTTGCTGCTAAAAGGAATGGTGTCGCTGGAGGGGCTCGACTTGTCATCGAACAAGCTGGGCGAGATCCCGCGCCAGCTCTGCGCCTTCCCGCGCTTGCGCTACCTGGCCCTGGCCGATAATCAACTGACTTACATCCGCGAGGAGATGCCCATCGCGTCGCTCTCGGCTCTTGCTGTGCTCGTACGTGTGTGGCACAAGTCGTCGTTTACATGAAGGCTCTCATCTCATATGCATCGCCACGCAGGACTTATCCAACAACATGCTCTATGAGGTCGGCCCTCAGGCTGCCGCCAACCTATGCGCTCTACGTATGGCTCTGCTTCCCTTCACGCAGTAATTTGGCCGGCCACAAATAACTGACTTTGTGGGCCGCGCACAGCCAACTTGACCGAGCTTCGGTTGACGAACAACCAGCTCCAAGCTCTGCCAGAGGCCCTCTCGCAACTCCTGGAGAAGGGCGTCCTGTCCGTGGATGACAACGAAGCGCTGGCCAACGGCGGCGAGCTCTCGGAGAAGGGCATCGCGCGGAGCTACCCGATGCTGGGGCGCAACCGGGGCCTCCACAAAAAGGCCTCGACGCAGGACATCCGCGAGTTCCTGGGCGTCTACTCGACCGCCGCCTCGCGCAACTCGATCAACGTCGCAGTCAACCCGCTCGCCATCGAGACCCCCATCACTAGGTACGCGTCTTGTCGTGATTGCCGTCTCTTGCCTGTATGCGTGCTCACCCGGGATGTGGGACAGTCCGCGCTTCGACGGCGGGGCAAAGGACGAGGCCGCCGGCGCCGACGGCTCGCAGGAGACCCGTGAGACACGTAAGAAAAAGGCCGACAAGAAGAGTGCGAAGAAGAAGGGCAAGGACTCGACGTCCCGCGGGACCAAGTCGGGTAAGGGCCGGGCTGCGCGTCGGCGCAACAGCAGCAGCGAATCGTCCAGCAAGAGTGCCAACGGCACCGTGCGCCGTGGGAGCGACGCGGATGCCGAGTGGCGCGAGGCGTGGAAGCGGCGGAGCGGCGGCAAGGCCAAGTCGGACTACTCCGAGGGCGAGGGCCAGCACGACGGCGACGATGACGACGTCGAGAGCGGCTATGAGTCGAGCAAGTCGAACGCCAGGGATGACCTCACCGAGGACGAGTCGTCGTACTCGTCCTCGGAGGGCTCTTCGCCGTCATCGGGCCCGTCGTCGGGCATCAAGAAGAAGGGCAAGGCCATCCTCGAGTTCATCTCGCGCGACCGCATCAAGCGTGACGACGAGGCCTCCGACGAGCCCACGACGCGTTCCAGCTGGCTCTGGCGCAAGGGGTCGCGCGAGAAGGTCACCGAGCGCGACAACACCATCTCCCCCGCGACCGTCGGAACAGCGGCCGGCGAGGACAGTTGCGAGCCGTTTGCCAGTTCGTCCAGTTCGAGTCAGCCGTCGCCCCGAGGACCTTTGACCTCGACGGGGAGCCTGGCCCAAGGGCTCGTCCTCCCGTGCGCGGGGTGGCGCATCCACGGCACGAGCTCGCGACTCGACTCCTGTACGAACCGTAACTTATTTTTATTTATTTATTTATTTATTTATGTTTTATGCGGTCTCAAGTCTCATGGTCTCGTGGCGTGGACAGTGCCGCAAAGCAAGCATGCTCAAGGGGCGGAGGAGCGATATCAGCTGGAGGAGGAGGCCAACTACTCGTTTGCCTACCGTGACTTGTTCTTCCCGTCCCGGCACGCCAACTTTATGGGGATCGACCCCGTGCTTGGGCCGGTCACCATCTCCATCCTCAAGACGCGGGACCCGCGCGATGGCTCCTTTCTCTACATCATGCGCTACGACCAGGTGCCTACTTACACTGCTGCTCTGCCGCGAGACCTGCTTGAGCTCACCACAACTCGCCACGCACATCGTGCAGAGCACGAGCGTGGGCCACATCCCGGCCGAGTGTTATCGCCGGCGCAGAGGGCGGAGCGCGGCGCTGCTGTCGGCCCTCAAGAAGGCCATTCACCCGACCTTGGCTCATGCCAGCCTCGCTAGCGTCAAGGTTCCGGCCCCTTCCCTCATTTGGACTGGAGCTTCATCATCATTCATCATGGTCATCATACAATTCCCTGGACAGGACGAGGAGTGCAAGGCAGAACTGCTCAAGCTGGAGGAGCAGATGCTAGTGGCCGCGCACAAGTTTGGCGTCATCTTCGCCAAGGAGAACCAGATCACCGAAAATGAGCTCTTTTCCAACCGTGCGTGGAGCGCCTCTCCTCTTCCTCGCCCTGCGTCCCACCCAACGCTCACGCTCGTGAAATGCTTCGGTTCTTTCTATCAATAACAACACCAACAGAGGAAGGGGACGACGCCTTTGAGGCATTCCTGGAGCTTCTCGGGCCCAAGATCGAGCTGAAGGGCTGGAAGGGCTATACCGGCGGACTCAACACCGGCAGTAAACCTTCCCCCTCCCCCAACGCTGTCGCCAGCGCCATGACAAGGTTGTCTTTATCGCGGATGCTCACGTGACGTGTCTTCTCTCTTCTCTCGTGCTATGCAGAGAGCCAGTCCGATGGCACCCACTCGGTGTTCACGCAGTGGAAGGGCCTCGACATCATGTTCCACGTACGGAGTGGCGCCGCATGTTGTTGTCTGGATGCAAAGAAGCATGACCGCACTAACCATGATGGTGTGGCATCTCCGGGCAGGTCTCAACGATGATCCCCTACAACCCCAAGGACGAGCAGCAGATCGGACGCAAGCGGCACATCGGCAACGACGTGGCCGTGCTGGTTTTTGTGTCGGGCAAGACACCCTTCTCGCCCATCTCCATCCAGTCGCAGTTCAACAACGTGTTCATCGTCGTCCAGCTCATCTCCCCCGACGACTCCACCTCGCCCACCGTACTGCTCCCTCCTTGCCTCTTTATCGTTCCTCTTCCTCTTCCTCTCTCGCTTGTCACTGATGGTTATTGTGGGGGACGACCATCAGGACGAGGCCGGGTACAAGGTGGCGGTGACGGTCAAGAGCAACATCCCCGACTTTGGACCGACGCTGCCGGAACCGCCGGTCTTCTACGATCCAGCCGACTTCCGCGAGTTCTTGCTCACCAAACGTACGTCGCGAGTCCGCCTGCTCCACAGACTGCAGTCGCTCGCTTACTCTCGTATCAATCGATCATCACCCCGAAAAAACAGTTGTAAATAGCGAGCGAGCGGCGTACAAGCGGAACCAACTGGGCGTGTCGATCCAGCGCACGCGGAACATTCTCCTCCTGGAGCTCATCAAGAAATTCGCCCCCGACGTGCGTGACCGCTTCTTGCTTTTCCTTTTGCCTCTCCTTCTACTGTAGCAGACTGGACCCAACTGACACCACGACGTGTCTGCGCATGCAGAAGCTCGAGGCCAACGAGGCGCAGGCCGAGAAGACTCGCACCAGGTACGCGTCACAGCCCTTCAATGTCACCCCTCCACCAGCAGGTGGCTGACGCCTGGCGTTGGTGCAGGTCGCAGTCCGACTCGGCGGCCTCGTCATCTTCATCTTCGGCCACTTCAGCCTCGTCGTCATCCTCCTCGTCGTCGTCCAGCATGGGGGGCATGGCGTGGACGCAGGCCGGCATCCTCGGGACGGCGCCCCACAAACGGCGCAAGAACGCGACCCTCCCGACGGGCTCCACCGCGCCCATGCTCTTCTCGTCGAGCGAGCGTGACGTGCCGCTGTTATCCCCGTCGGCGTCTTCATCGTCGTCATCTTCTTCACTCTCAGCCTCCGCTGGCGCCTTCTCCCGGACGTCGGAGACGTCGCCTCGGGGCAAGCAACCCTCCGTCCCGTCCCTGGCCCTGCGGTCCAGCAGCGGCGGCAGCGGCACGGATCGACCAGGCTCGGCCAGAAGTGGAAGCATCAGCGCCAGCGGCAGCACGGACCGGCCGGGCTCGGCCAGAAGTGGAACCATCGGCAGCAGCAGCGGGCAGGCGCCCGGCCCTTCGCCGCGCCACTCGCCCGGTCCGTCACCGCGTGCGGGCCATCTCACGCCGCACACGCTCAAGCGCAACACCTCGCGGTCAAAGATCGAGCAGCAGGCCACCGCCCTCGCTGCGCCTTCCTCGGGATCCAACTCGCCGCGCACGCCGCGCAACGTCTCGTCCTCCACGTCTTCGTCGTCATCTTCCACGACGACTTCTTCATCGTCATCATCTATGCTCGCCAGCAGCCACAGCGGCCCCTCGGTCGTGGCCGACGACCAGCTGACCAGCATCAAATTTTGGAAGCGGACGAAGCGCGCCAAGTCCTGCGGTTCGCGAGACAAGTGAGCGAGCACACTTTTCCTCAAGAATATTCTTTTTCTCCGGTGTTTCGGCATTCCACAAGAATTTTCCCAGGGAACAATGTTTTTTCTTTGTTCATTTCTCTAGGTAGACCGAGCCAAAAGGACAGACCTGTAGAGCTACAGCACAGTGCGCACACGTTCAACTCGCTACGAGACATGGCTTTGATGGTATGTTGGTTCTTGTCAAGTCCTACCTGCTGGGGCGGATCCAAGTGGAACTCGCGATTAAACAGGCCAAAGGTTTGAGATTTGCTGCTCACCTGGCGCCACGCCACAGGTGACTATATCGGGAGTGCGGGGCATCGCGGGGGAGTCGCTGGTGCCTGAAGTTGTGGCTCGCTACATCTCAGCCTTTGCTACTCTCCAGAAGGGCAAGCGCGTGGTGCTTGGCCGTGACTCACGTGTGAGCGGCCCCTGGGTCACCAGCGTCACGCACGGCGTGCTCATGGCGCACGGCTATGATGTCCTCGACGTTGGCATTGTGCCCACCCCCACCGTACAAGACGCTCCTCATCCTTCCCCGCTCGCCGCCTCCACTGCTCACGTCTTCTTTGTCGTTGGCGCAGGTGCAATTCCTGACGGAACAGAACAAGGCCGATGGTGGCATCATCATCACCTCGTCCCACAACCCCGAGCCTTGGAACGGTACCGTGAGCCCCTGCTCAGCTTGATCGCACTCCTCGGCTGAAGACGAGAAAAACAAAACAATAACTCGCAGGGCTCAAGTTCGTGGACCGGGATGGCTTGTTCCTGTCGCCAGAGAAGTGCGTCGAGATGTTCGCCATCGCCGACACGAAGCGGTTCGCCTTCCCCGACTACTCGGCCACGGGCCGGCTCGAGCTGGCGCCAGAGGCCTACCGCAGCCACATCGACGCCATCCTCGCGCTCGACTACATCAAGGTCGATCAGATCCGAGCCAAGAAGTTCAAGGTCTGCCTCGACGCGGTCAACGGCGCCGGCGGCCCCATCATGGTGGAGCTCCTCGAGGCGCTGGGCTGCCAGGTCATCGGCATGAACCTCGAGCAAACTGGCCGCTTTGCGCACATGCCGGAGCCCATCCCCGAGCATCTCGTACGTCTCGTCTCCACATCATGTGCATCGCTCGAATGCTCACAGGACTCAACAACCCGCCAACGAACTAACCATCGCTCTACCAGGGCGACCTGTGCGAGAAGGTCAAGGCCGAGAAGGCTGACTTGGGCATCGCTGTCGACCCGGACGTCGACCGCTGCGTGCTCATCGACGAAACCGGTACGCTGGGCCGGACCAATCAAGGTCGGGATGAAACACAACAGCGGCTGACGGCTTTCGCTGTGGCACACAGGCAAGCCGCTGGGAGAAGAGTACACGCTGGCGCTGGCCGTGCAGTTCGTCTTGGGCCACGGCGGCAAGCGCGGGCCCGTGTGCAAGAACCTGTCGTCCTCGCGCGCCAACGATGACATCGCGGAGAAGTACGGGTGCGCCGTCTATTCGACGCCCGTGGGCGAGATCCACGTGGCCAAGCGCATGCAGGAGGTCCAGGCCGTGATCGGCGGGGAGGGCAACGGCGGCGTGATGCTCCCGGAGATCCACATTGGTCGCGATGCGCCCGTGGCCGCCGCTCTCACGCTGCAGCACTTGGCCCTCTTCAACGGCACCATCAGCCAGCTAAAGGCCACCCTCCCGCAGGTACTCCTCCAGCTGTGATATGCCCGGCTTGCATGACTGACAATGTACCAACGACGACGTAGTACGAGATTGTGAAGCTGAAGGCGCCCATTGAAGGCATCGACGCCGACGCGGTGGTGGCGCACTTCAAGACCGCGTGGCAGGGTAAGAGCGGAGCCACCCTCAACGACAGCGACGGACTGCGCATCGACATCGATGACGACAAGGGCAAGAGGTGGGTACACCTCCGCAAGTCCAACACGGAGCCCATCATCAGGGTCATCGGCGAGGCCGCCACCAGCGCGCTGGCTCTTGAGGTGTGCCACCAGTTCATGGACGAGATCAAGGCCTTCTCCGCCCGCAAGTGAAGCGGTGCCAAGAAAGACAAGAAAGAAAGGAAACAACGACAACAAGCTTGTTGTTCACATGTGATAGATGACATACACTTTGAGGGAGCTGGCTTTGTTGGTCAGCCGCTTCAACGAGAAAAGACGTCATCGGTCCAGGCCTTGTAGTCGTAGCCGTCGCCAGCAGGCGGGGCCGTGCGCTTGAAGTAGTCGACGTCGTTGGCGCTCATGACGAAGCCCAGCTTGTCGAGGTGGGCCACCTCGCCGCCGCGGTTGATGATGTCGAACGAGGTCAGGATGTCGTCCTTCGTGTCCGACACGCCCAGCAGCTCGATCATAAACTCCTTGAAGGCCTCGAAAGGCACAGAACCCTGTGTTTTGACGCAGCGTCAGTGACCATGACGTAAACAGCCGTTGGTGGAGACGGTGGTCAACGCACGTTGGTACCGCGCTGCTGCACGATCTCGTCGATCTGGGCGCGGGTCTTCTCCTCGCCGAGGGAGTAGAGGCAGGCCTTGAGCTGCTTCTTGGAGAGAGCGCCGGTGCCCTCGTCGAACTGCTTGAAGTTCTCCTCGATCTCGGCGATCTGCTCGTGCGAGAGGCCCTTGAGCTTCTCGTTGGCGATCTCGCTCTGGAGCATCTTGGCCTTACGCGTGAGGAAGTTGGCAAACTGCGTCCACTGGGCGTCGACGTCCTTGGCGATGAGCGTCGTGTGGCGGTTGTTGGTGATGTGGCGGTCGTCGAGCTTGCCCTGGATCTCGTGCACCTGGTGCACCCGCGCGCGGTCCTCGGCGAGCCGGCCGATCTCCTCCTCCACGTACTGCAGCTGCGCTTCGAGGCTGGCCTTGGACTCGGTGATGCGGTTCTTGGTGTCGATAATCCACTGCGACAGCGGGTCGGCCACCGACGCAAACTCCTTGCACAGCGCGTCGTTCACGCGCTGCTTCTCCAGCTCCGCGTTGTACGCCGCCGTCGTGTCGGCGATAGCCTGCCGCCGTGCTGCGCGTCAGCGCCGCAGCTCAGGAGGAAGGGCGAAGAGGGGAAAGAGGGGCGAGGGACCTTGTCGAGGGCCGCGCGGGCGGCGGCGATGTCGTCTGGGGTGAGCGGGGAGTAGGAGTTGTCGCGCACGCCGAGGGCGTGTCCCTGGTTCCACACGTCGTTGGCGGCGCCCTGGAGCTGGTCGACCTGGCTCGTGATGTCGGAGACGAGGCCGTTGAGGACACCCTCATAGGCCTCGACCTCCTGCAGGGTGAAGCCAAAGTGGACGGCGGCCAGCGCCTCGATCTTGCTGTCGGTCCAGCGGGTGAAGGCGCTGGCCAGCTTGGCCCACTCGAGGCGCAGCCGCTCCTTCTCGATCTCGCGGGCCAGCTCGGCCTCGAGCTCCGGGCGGCGGGCGGCCGACAGCGCGAGCAGGCCCGCGTGCTGGGCCTCCACGTCGGCCGTGCGCGTGCGGACCTCGTCGGAGCGCTCGTAGACATTGTCCACCAGCTCCTGCGCGAGGCTCGCCAGGCGGACCAGAGCCTGCTGCTTGAGCTCGTCGGCCTCGACGTCGAACGCGTCGAGCAGCTTCAGCTGGAACTGCGCCGCGCCCACCGAGCTGATCTCCGGGCGGTCCTTCAGGTAGGCGTCCTGCGTTTCAGAAACATTTGGTCAAAGTTTAGCACACGAGAGAATCGTGATCGTGATGACGACGACGATGAAGCTCAAGGCAGCGAGGAGACCGACCTTGCGGGCGATCCAGTCGCGGAGGGTCTGGGCCAGAGCGGCGTGCTGGCCGTCGACGGCGAGGAGGCGGATCTGGCGGTTGAGCTCGTTGTGGAGGGCCACCTTGCGCTCCTGCTCGCACTCCTCGAGGTGCTGGAGCAGGTCCTGGAAGTCCTTGAGCGCGAGGCCCTCGTCGGGCTGGAACGCCGGCCGCTGGTTGTGGGCCAGGCGCATGGACAGGTTGTTGTACACGGTCTCCAGGTCCAGCTGGTGCCCGATGATGACGTTCTTCTCGTCCGTCTTGTACGCGTAGAACTCCTCCAGCCGCTTCCGCGCGCCCTCCTGCGATGACCCATCGCCATCGATTACAACAATTAAGAAAAAATAATAATGATGAGCTGATCAGCTCGCACGACGACGACGGACGAGGAGGTATCATACCATCGTGTTGTCGATGGTGCGGTCCTCCAGGCCGACGCGCACCTGCTCCCCCCCCCCGGACACACGCAAAGCGCGAGAGGCGAGATTTTAGCGTGCGTCCATCCACCACAAGCGCCCAGGGAGGGAGAGACCTTGGCGACGAGGTCGCGGAGCTGCTTGGCCTTTTCGCGGTACTCGTGGCGCATGGCGTCGTTCTCCTCGGTGAGCTTGATCACCTTGCCGATGCGGCGGGCGGCCAGGTCCAGCTTGCGCTGCTCCGCGATGCCGTAGTAGTACTCGCTCACGTACACGACCAAACTGTTCTCGTCCAGCTTCGGGATGTCTGCGCTCCAGAAGAGGAAGAAGACCATGACGGTCAAGACGTGCCACAGGGCGAAGAGACGGGAAAGGAACGAGCGGGAGAGGTACCGGCCGGGGTGAGGTACTTCTCGAGCTGGAAGTACTGCTCGGCGGCGTCCATGGCCGTCTGCAGGGCGGCGGTCGGGTTGGACTTGTCGACGGTCTCCCAGTTGAGCATCTGCGGGCGGTGCTTGTGAATGCTGCCATGCGTGGCGCCGCCCATCGTCATCACATCACCATCATCATCAGGTCAAGACAATGAGAGAGAGAGAGAGAGAAGGAAGAAGAGGGGAGGGGGGGGTACATGGCGCAGAGGGCGAGGCCGTCCTTGAAGCCGTTCTTCCAGTTCTCGACCTTGATGCCGTAGCCGGCGGTCTTGTTCTGCACCCAGAGGAGGAGCGCGTCCTTGAAGTTGAGCGCCTGCTCGTCCTCGGGGTCGCCGATGCGCAGGAACTTGAGCATGCAGGCCCACACCAGACTCAGCACGCCTCTGCCGGTCGTTGTTGTTGCTGAGCCACACAAGGCAGGGCAGTGTCCACCTGGTGGAGGGAAGGGGAGCGGAACGCACCGCACATCACCGTCGACCAAGTTCTCGGCCTGGGGCTTGACCTTCATCTCGACGCCCGAGTCCCACAGGAACTTGAGGGCGCTGTTGAGGTTGTCAATCTTTTGGACGCGCTGGGTACTGGGCTTGAGCGGCTTGCCGGTGTACTTCTTCTCCGACAGCGCCTCGATCAGCTTAATCCACAGGA
Source organism: Acanthamoeba lenticulata (assembly GCA_002179805.1). Taxonomy (NCBI): domain Eukaryota; phylum Discosea; order Longamoebia; family Acanthamoebidae; genus Acanthamoeba; species Acanthamoeba lenticulata. The sequence goes on along the minus strand of NAVB01001380.1, from coordinate 15,275 downwards.
GGCCATTGCTGGAAAGGACCGTCGTCAGGGCCCACGTTGTTACCACCCCAGAAGAAGGGGACAAGAAGTAGCGTACCCAGCGTCCTTCACAATGTCGGTAACTTCAATGCCACTGGGCAGAAGCTTCTGACGGACCCAACGAGAGAAGATGATGTGCTGCAAACGCAGCCAGTCGCCATCCTGCCTGTTCATCGCCATAATAATCGAAAAAAACTAAAACTGAACCTAAGTCAGCTCAGCTCGCTTTGCAACTCAGACAGCGGTTGCTGGTGGAGTAGGTACGTAAAACGTGAGCTGTTTGAGGATGCGCTGGACAGCTTCAAGAAGAATACACGCCCGTTGGCCCCTGCTCAAAAGCGTATCCAGGGGGTACGCAATTTAGTTCTCACTCGCAGGGCGAGTGGCTGCACGTGAGCTGAAAGCCAACAGAACTTTCTTCGCTCCATTCAGAAAAACTACAAATTTCTTCGCTACAAACTCTACAAATGGGGGGGGGGGAGGGGCTCAAAACTACAGCAGGCAGGCTTCAACCGGCGGTGTGGTGGGTCTTGAGTTCGATGTGGTAGCACTGATCACACACGCGCACAGGCTTGGCTAAACCAAACATCGGCAGCGCGATCTTCTGCGTGCTGCATGGCCCACAGAAAATGAACCCACACCTGCAGGATCCCGTGGAGAGTCGCGCGTGTGAGTGATTCTCGAACCTGAGGAAAAGCCGCCAGCAGAAGAGAAGGTCGAACGCACCGTCGGCAGTGGTGTCGACGCAGTGAAAAGTGGAAGTAGGCGCCGCACGAGGTGCAGCTGTTGCCGCTGCTGTCGGGCACCCACTCCGGGAGGGAGGTCGCTTGCCCGGTCGAGGACGAGGAGGTGAGCGAGAGGGACTCCAGCTGCTTCTTGAGCCCCTTCTCCGCGATCTCGTGGAATAGCAGCTGCACCTTCTCGCTCGACCAGCAGGCGCTTGCTTCCCGGTATTCAATGCGCTTCGCCTGCTCAACGAAGTCCCCCTCTCCCCTTAATCCACGAACCCAAAGCTGCGAACTGAGGACGCGTCGGAGACGTACGTCAGCCCATACGCGGACCTCGCTTTCGTGGACTTGCCGCTGATCGTGCAGGTCGCACTTGGTGCCCACCAGGACCGGTATCGAGGTGTTGGCCTCGCTCGTGGTCACTTCCTCTGTAGGCGAGGGAAGACGATCGAGGTGAGTTCAACAAGCTTGATGTGTGGAAGGAGTGAAGAGTGCGGTATACCGATGAGCTTCTTGACAAAGATGAACGACATGATGTCGGTCACGTCAAACAAAAAAATGACGACATGGGCGCCCAGGTAGAACATGTGCCCTAGCTTGTCCACGAAGTGTTCAGCCCCTAAAGTGCCAATCTCATCATGAGCTCGTGATTAAACAAGAGTTCAGGGTGGGCCTCTTACCGGACACGTCCCACAGAGAGCACTTGATGCTGGTGCCGTAGAGGTTGATGAGCTTGACCAAGTAGCTCGCACCCACCGTGGGCGGAACGTCTTCCCCGAGCTGTGGTTCAGCACCGGCGGGCGGGTTGCCCCTCGGGCCTCGGTTCTGCTCTGGTTCGTGGTCCGTCGTTTGCTTGCGCGCGTAGACAAAACGGTTGAGGAGGCGCGTTTTACCAGCGCCCACGCTCCCAAAGAGCACCAGCTTGAGTTCCACGATGGGACCGCCCTGCCTTTGGAAGCTTGCTTCTCCCTTTGTCTTCGGCTTGCTGGCCTCGACACTCGCCACAGAAGGCGAAAAGGACTGAACGGGGCGCGAGGCAGATGAAGAAGTTGTTGTGGAGGGCGAAGACGGTATAACTTGCGGCGTGGGACGAGACGGGATGGGAGGAGCTCGCGTTGGAGGTTGCGGAGAAGACCGTTGGTTCAAAGTGGAGGCCGGTGAGTGCGGGCGTGGAGGAATGGGAGGCCCAGGTGGGGAAGGTCTAAGAAGGAGGCTTCCACTGCTGTGACTCAGCATCGGAGAGCCCGGACCAGTTTGTACTTTGCGAGCGCCAGCCTCCATCTTGTGTTCGTTGTGTCTTAAATTATGTTGTCCGCATTGGCCAATTAATTGTGATTTTTCTTTTTTTTTCCTGTCTTTTTTGTTGCCATTTTTATGTACATGAGCCTAAAGCCCAGCTTTTACATGTCCTCGTCTAGGTCTAGTGGTTCATCTTCGAGCTCAAGCAACTCTTGCTGGGCCTGCAGCTTCTCTTGCTCGAGTTGGTTGTTCTTGAACTTGCTCTGCATCTCTGTGGACACAAGAGAAGACGGGTGTGTTGGTGAGTGGAGGGAGGGCTCTTAAAGTGGCTGCAGCACGTACCCGCCATCATGGAGGCCATAACGTTTTGTTGCTCCTTTTGGAGCTCCTTTTCTCGTTCTTTCCTCTCTTTCTCCTTGATCTGCACGCGAATGCGCTCGATCTCGGCGAGGATGTCGTCCTTGGTCTCCCACTTCTGGATTTCGAATTCTTTGGCTTTGCGCCATCCCGTCGCTTGCTTCTCATCGAGCGTGGCGAACAGTTCCCGCTCCCAAATCTGCATGCGCTGGAACGCTGCAAAGTCAACGTCCTGTGAGTCAATCCTTACACGCGCACCACAAGGTTGACTAGCGAGCGACAGCCACGTACCAGACTTGGGCTTGAGAGGCAGTTTCTTGATGAGGAACGGATATCGCTGGACCATGCCCTCCAACGCTTCCTTGTGATTAGCGAAGCATTTCATGTATATCTCCACGGCCTTGGGCACGTTCGTGGCGCTGAGCTCGGAGCAAGCGATCAGGTCTTGCACTTGTTGCTTGAGCTGATCGAGCGTGAGCTCCCTCTTCACTGGCGCATTGCGCCGCGCTGGTACACCGGTGCCCAGGCCAGGACTCGGCGGCGGTGGTGGAGCGAGTGATGGAGGAGGCGGAGGCGGAGGCGCTGAGGACGGTGGGGGCGGCGGAGGCGGTGCGGCCGGTGCCGCAGGAGGCTCTGGCGGTCGAGGCTGCGCTGTTGTTGCGGTCGGAACTTGTTGGGGAAAGAAGGGAGGCGGAAATGAGGTTGTTGGGTTGGAGATGCCAGCGCTACGCATCTGCTCGAGCATCGCTGCCACCTGCGCCATCTGGAGGAGGCGTCAGCTGACTGTTGCTAGAAGCTAGAGAAAGGAAAGGGGACAAGAGTCACGCACGTAGTCCCGAAGCTCGCCAACTTGCACGCAAGTCTGTTATTGTTTAACAGGAGAGAGAGATCGAATAAGCCTATTATAGTCAGCACATGTGCGTAAAGAGAACAAGAGGCGGACCTGGCTCTGGAGTAAGTCAACTTTGTTCTTGAGGAAGTTGATCTCGCTGCTGTCGCGACCAGTGCGGCTCTTGCCGCCGCCAGAAAAGACGCCAAAGAAGTTCAGGCGCCCGAGGAAGCTCTGCGAGAGATCGGAGCTATTGCTGCTATCGATGACGCCGCGCTGTAGCAGCTTGGGCGAGTTGCTGGTGCCATCCAAGGAAATGCGTAGCACGTTTAGCATCCGACGCTCGTGGTCATCCTCCGAGGGGGTGATGAGCAGCCAGTCCTCCTCCAAGTCGGACGTCGGTTCGTTGGTCTCCCGGGTGGTGGTCGTGGTCGTTGTGGTTGTGTTGATGTTGGGGCCATCGCTCTCCTCTTGCTCGCCCTCAGGGTTGTCGAAGATGGGCTCCACGTCATCTGAAAAGCACGGCTCTAAACCTTCTTCATACAACGGCATGATGGCCCCTGCAACGTTGAAGGCGATGGGTCAACCTCTGGCCCGTTGAGCGCCGCAAGGGAAGAGAGGGGGGGGGGTTACCTGCGTATTGTTGAACACATTGATGGTGCAGATCCTCCAAGGAGTCTGATTCACGACCAGTAGATGCGTAGGGAGATACTGGAGGAGACAAGGAAGAAGCCAAGCCTCGCCATAATAAATTACATTTGTTGGCTGTGTTCTCATCCATTCGAATGACTTGGGTGGGCATTTCTGTTGGGGCGGGGGGCTGAGGATCTTCTCCCCTTCCTCCTTCTTCTTGGCCCTCGCCGTCAGATCTTGGTTGGTAAAATACGTAAGATGAGTTGCCCATTCAGTTGTCCATTCACTTATCTTCCTGTGCGCTGTCCGAAACCGGTTTTCGTTAGGGCGGCTTCCCGCCACGGACTTCCGCCGAACGGGCGGGAGAAAGGCAGGTAGTTTTCTTCTTGCGTTTGGAGATGGAAGAACCACTGCGCCGAAGCACTGGGCCGAAGCCAGAGCTCGGTGTGGCTGATGGGGTGGTGCTTCTCTTCTACAAGTACGTGGCAATTGCCGATCCTGATGCACACGCAGAATGGCAGAGAGAGCTATGCCGGCGACAACATCTCACCGGCAAATTGCGGATAGCCGAGGAGGGAATCAATGGAACTCTTGTGCGCATCAATTCTGTCGTGATCTACCCGGTGGCTTGCCTGTTTAACAAATGCAGCTAAGATTGCCGTGGAATTAGGGAGGGTCGAAGGAAGGAATTGAAGCCTACCAGCGAGAAATGGACGCACACCCCTTGTTCACCTCCTCGGACATACAGTGGAAGCTCAGCCCGGGCAGTGCTGCCTCTTTTGGTTGTTCTTCCCTCGCCGCCAGGCAGTCAAGGAGGGTTTAGAGGGGAGGACAACATGCGCTAATGTGTGCCTTTTTTTAACAAGCAGACGAGCTCTCTGTTCGCGTTGTAAAGGAGATCATCACCCTCGACGTCCCTGGCCTGACTGCAGACCTCGTACTTGTCTCTCTCTCTCTCTCTTGGAGGGGCGCTTCACTAAGCAATCAGGTGAAGGCGGCGAAACATCTGTCTCCAGCAGAGTTCCATCAAGCGCTGGACCAGCCAAGCGATGATATAGTGCTGATCGACTGTCGCAACGACTACGGTAAGGGCCACCATAATGAGCGTGCTCACTAAGAGACCAATCTTCCTGGTTGTCTGACCATCACGAGCCTCAGAATCGCAGATCGGCCGCTTCAAGGGCGCAGTGGCGCCTCCCGTGCGCAAGTTCTCCCTGTTCCCCAAGTGGGTGGACGACAATCTCGACACACTGCAAGGGAAGAAGGTGCTCATGTATTGCACAGGCGGCATCCGTTGTGAGAAGGGCTCTGCCTACCTGCGACACAAAGGTCTCCACGAAGTGCGTTGTAGCCAGCTCTATTCTTTTGTCTCATACACCACCTTCCCGATCACTAACCGGCAAGAGAGCAGGTGTATCAGCTACACGGCGGGATTCACAAGTACATCGAACAGTTCCCTGATGGCCACTTTCGCGGCAAGAACTACGTCTTTGATCTGCGGCAGTCCATCGCCGCCAATGGAGACGTGCTCTCTACGTGCCTCTTTTGTTCCACTCCGTACGACGTGTACACGACCTGCGCCAGTCCAGGTACCACCTCTTGCTCTTCGCACAACGTACTCGCCACTCATCACGCTTGCGCGTGTCTTGGCAAGACTGCTACAAGCTGTTGCTTGCCTGCGAAGCCTGTCAGCGAGAACGGGACGGAAAGGTATATTGCCGTGAGGAGTGCCGTGAGATGGGCCCTAAGTGGAACAAGCTCGTCAAGGCGCCCAAGCCCAGACCAGGCCGTGCAGAACGAAGACGACGCCGGATGGAACGAAGAAAAGCAGCCGCCCTTGGCGCCCACGATAATACGATCCCACCAGAAGAAGGTGAAGATGAGGAGAGTGCGCGTGACGACAACATTCTCGATCACGGGGTGCTCGCTTGGGGTGAGGCGGACGAGTAGCGACGTGGTGTGGGCCACGCAAGCAGCGCTCTTAAATAAAGCAAAACTGGCCAATTAATTACTAAAAATTAATTGAAAGCTTTCACAACACGAACAGCTCGTTCCGTATTCGTGTGGTGTGTTCCAAGCACGGTCACCCTCGTCTCGCTTGTCCGGAGGGAAGAAGAAGATGACAGAGACAGATCCCACAAAGTACGTGCGCGCTCTCCGCTGTGGTGCCTCTTTGTGCGAGAATCTCAACCATTGGGGCTTCAGGTTGGTGGCGCTGCTCAAGACAGAAGGGAAGAGCGTCTCTAAGCCCCTATGCTTTAATCTAAAGAATCAACTGAAGGCATGCCCGTGTTTCGCCTGTCAGGCCACTCCATGGCAGAGTGCTGGTTATTCCATTTTAAAACGATTTTCTTTTTGTGTTGTTGCCCCCAGGAGGAGAGCTTTGCGCGCGTGTTCGCAGAGGAGGGCGGCCTGGACGCCCTCTTGGGTGTCGCCGCACAAGCGACTGGCAACGTGCAGACCTATGCCCTACTCGCCCTACGAGCTGCTGTTGCGCACAGCGCAGGTTCCTTGCCCCTCCTCTAAATGACCTTTTTTTTGTGACGAGGCGCGTGTGTGCTGACGAAGGAGCTGCTCAGGTGCCGAGGACCTACTGCGCAAAGACGAGTTGCTGGAGCAGCTCGTTGAGCTGCTCGAGTCGCCTCTGCTTCCTGTTGCGAGGTGCGCTGGCGAGCTGTTGGTTTCTTTTTACAACGTGTCACTCATGAGCACTGCTCTCTCGTGCGTGGCAGAGAGGTGGCTGAGATTCTGGGTGTGCTCAGCTGCACGGCCCCGTCCGCGTGGCGTCGCATTCACAACGTATGTCGTCTCGCTCTGCGTACTCATGTCTGGTCGACCTCCTCCAGTTCTACGCAATGCTCACTTTCTCTCACCGGCCACGGGGCACAGGCGATCAAAAGGAGCGCCAAAGCCAAGGGCAAGCGGCCTTACGCCAGCTTCGTCCAATGCCTGGTGGCCAATGATCTCGACCTGCAGCTGTACACGCTCACCCTCATGAACAACCTCCTGAGCTCAGCCCCCGAACGGATGCGCAAGTTCCTCAATGTCTGGCGCGACCTGGGCGCTGAGGACAAACTCAAGGTGACGCGACCTGGCTTCCCTCTTTCTCTTCTTTGCAGGCAAGTAAGCAAGCAGGGCTGATTTGATTTCTCTCGTGTTGGGTCTCCACGCGATTCAGACCGTGGCGCAAACGACCAAGTACGATGCCCTGATAGTGCAGGTGCAACAGTACCAGAAGAAGTTGCTTGCTGTCTTCCCTGAGGCCGCTCACCTCATCGAGGATCCCTCGCTGCAGCCGCCAGCTGCCCCCGTCTCGGCCATGGCCCGAACCCGCCGAAGTGCGCACCACCCGTCCATCATTCTCGTTTGCAACAAGCGAGGGCTCACGTCAGTCATAATGACGCCCGCGTGGCGCGACAGACACAATAACGATCGCCAAGAAGACGGTGGGCACGCTCCGGAAACGAGACAAGGAGGGCGCAGAGGCCTCGACGAAAGCATCCAGCAAGAAGGGTCAGTCGGCCGAGAAGGACGACGAGCACGCTCCCTCCAACCCCGAGGCGGTGACTGAGCCACCCGCGAAAGCTCTGCAAAAGTCGACCAGCCAGCAGGAGGAGAAGGAGGATGGTGAAGAAGCGGCGGCGGAGGAGCACAATGAAGGTGAGGTCAAAGAGAAGGAGAAGCAGAAGAAGAAGCTCAAGGAGAAGCTCAAGGCCAAGAAGCAGCGCGAGGCCGATGCCGAGGCCGAGTACCAGAAGACGGCCCTCGAGGAGAAGGTGAGGACCTATGAGGCGCAGCAGCCTCTCATCAGGTCCGCCCTTCCTCCATTCCTTCTTTCTTCTGCCGGGCTCTGTTCATTGATGGGGAGGAGGGATGCTGGACAGGCTCCTCAAGTATGAGCTACAGCGCCAAGAAGCGGCCATCAACGAGGCACTCGCCCAGGGGGCTCACGTCAATGCATGTATGTCATGCCAGCTTCCAGAAGAGTATGTTGTAAATTATGTCCTAAGACTCGCGAGACTGTCCGTTTGCTCTACGCAGACGCGCCTCTCAAGCGCTACGTGGATCGCGTGGACGACATGTCGGTCGAGATGCCCGTGGAGCTCGCTTCGCTCTTGACCGCGAGTTCGCGTGCGTGACTTTGACCTTCTTCTTTTTCTTGTTCAGCACGAAGCGTACTGTCGTTGACGCCACATGTGTGTGCAGATGCCTATCAAGAGGAGGTCACCACGATGCGCGCAAAGGTGCCTAATCCTGTGCCCTGCCCGCCCTGAGCCTTCATCGCTCACAGCCATGGTCCTCGCCACTTGGCTCATTGCGTCGTCGTGTTATGTCGTCATGGCGATGGAACATCATCGAGCGCAGATGGAGTCACTGGCCGGGCAGGTGGAGAAGCTGAAGGAAGTAGGCAAGGCCCTCGTGAGCAAGAAGGAAGCCGAAATCGGCGCTCTCAAGAAGGAGATCGCTGAGCTCAAGGATGACAAAGCGGTACATGCATCCCACCGGCCCGCACCCCTGCTTGTCGTCATGTTGATGTTTGAAGGCGAGGGAGGGGACAAACTGCAACAACAAACTAACGACGCGTCACGGCATGGTCATCGTCACACGTTGGTGCTGCAGCACCAGAAGAAGGAGCTGGAAGGTCTGCGACGCGAGCTGCAGCGGAAGGAAGAGATGTCCGAACACGCCGAGGAGCGCAGTAAGCGAGAGAGCGTCGTTTTGCAGTCGCAGCGAAGTCGCAAGGACTCGCCCGTGATCCCTCCCGCTCCGGCGGCCTCCTCTACACCATCGCTCGCTTCATCTGCTTCGGCGATCGACACAAAAGGTCTTTATTATTTTTCCTTCAATTTATTTTCATCATTTTTTACGTTTTTCTTTTAAACGAATTACCCGGAAAGCTCAATCTTGGTGTGCGGGTGGCCGGCGCAGTGGTGGGCGATCTGCGAAGCCAAGTTGAGCAGCTCAAGCGGGAACTTAACCAGGCCAAGGACGAGAATGAGGAGCTCAAGAAGGCTGAGAAGCAGCGCGCGGCCAACGCTGCCCTCCTGATCAAGGGTGCGACACGCGCCGCAGGGCAGCTTAAAGCTTTGATTCCATGCGTGTGCGATGTCTGATTCATCATTTCTTTGGGGGGGGGGGTGGACCTGCAGAAATGAAGGCCGAGGAGAAGCATTACGCCACTCCCGCGGACATGATCGATGACTTCCACAAGGTCAAGGAGCAGGTGCTGAAGCTTCAGATGCTGAAGGAGCAGGTCATAAAGGAGATGCGGCAGATCAAGAAGACGGCCTTTGTGGGCTTCCCCGAGTGTACGTGCAGCTTACGCCCCTTCTTCTTCTTCTTCTTCTTGTGTGGTGGTAATAACCATCATACTACCTTGTGTGCAGTTGCTGAGAAGCTCGGAGGCGTCGACGGCCTGGAAATGAAGCAAATCCAGGAGGAGCTGGAGCGCGAGCGAAAGGAAAAGGAAGCAGCGCAGGCCGAAGTCCTCGTCCTCAAGACCCAAATTTCGGTGATCGGGTCCGGCCCCCTCCTCCCCCCATTAGGCGTGTTGACCATGGTCCTCGTCGTTGTCATCGCAAGGCCGAACAAGAATAACACGTGGGTGTCCACACACACCTATGCAGCTCGCCGGAAGAGATGGAGGAGCTGCGCAAGCGCAACGCGGAGCTGGTGCAGACCAACCAGAAGGTGACCAAGGAAAACACGGCGCTGCGTGTGTCCATCCTGGAGGCCCGCATGAAGAGCAAGCAGGAGGCCAAACAAGCTCCCGCCAAGGTCTGTTCCAACGCAGCTCACCGATGAGCCGACCGCCTGGGACAATGTTGCTGACGAGCACGTGATGATGTGCACGCAGGACGTTGAACGCCTCGAGACCGAGCTGGCCCACAAGGAGCGAGAAATCGACGAGGAGAGGAGCGGTAAGGAAAAGGCCCTCAAGCAGCTCAAGGACATGGTGACGGTACGTGCATATACGTGAGAATGCGGACCATGGACCAGGGCTTGCACCGCACAGACGCTGACGTGACTCGAACGTGGGCTCCTGGCCAGGTGATGAAAATGCTCAAAGTCAAGTACGACACCGAAGTGGTGACCAAACAGCAGATTGAGGACGAGCTGGCCGCTCTCCGGGAACGAGTGGCGCAGCAGGGTTCTGATGGTGGCCAAAGAGCCGAGGGTAGCCCTTCTAGCCATGCGACTTCTTCCAAAGAGCAAAAGGACATGAAGGCCCGCAAGCGGTACGCCCTATTCTACTGCTCGTGCCGCAATGGAAGGTGTTGACATCCGCGAGCAGAGCAAAGGAGCTCGAAGAAGAGAAGGCCAAGTGGGCGCGGGAGAGGAGCGAATTGGAGAGGCTGCTCGACGAATCCCGCCGGGTACTTCAGTCCCGCTCCCTCGACCTGGAGGGAGCAACGCCTCACTCTCGAGTGGCGTGACGTGTCTGGTTTACGCGCAGAACGAGGACCTGAGCACCGACGCTGTTTTCTCGCTGAACGAACAGGTGCGTGATGCTCGACGAGCTCGCATTCATCTCCTTTGGAGTTAAACTGGAGCGCCGTGGCCATCAGGTGAAGAAGCTGGAGGCCGAACTGAGCGCGCTCCGAGAAGAGCGACAGGAGACCGCTCTTCAGGACAAGCGTACGCACGAACCCGTCTCTTGGGATCTTCTCTTCTCGCACATTCACTCATTGGATTATTGCCGTGGCCGCAGTGGCACGCTTGGAGAAGGAGAAGAAGGAGCTACAAGAACACTTTGGTAAGGAACTGAACGCGCTCCGCGGTCAGACCGCTACCCTCTATGAGGTCCGTTGCTGCCCCATCTGCCTCTCCCTGGTGCGTGCCACGCTAAAAAGCAAGTGTGCGTGTCGCGAGCAGTCGGACATCCAACGACTGAAGGATGAAGTGTCCCGCCTGCAACGAGAGAAACAGGTTCGTCTTGCTCCCCAAGGTGTCTGTCGCTTGCCATGAAGCTCACTAGAGTCATGCGGTGGCGTGGGCGTCTGCATGAAGATGGCTTGCCAACTCCTGGTGTCGTCCAATGACAAGCTTAAAAAGATGGAAGTCCTGCTTGATGCCCTGAAGCAGGAAGCCAAGTGAAGCATGCACCACCAACAATGTGGTCGTCTTGTCCTAAAAAGAATTAATGCTGGAAAATTGCCTCCCCAGTTGAAAAATAGCAGAATCACAAATTCACGTAATTGAGTAGAGAGGCAGAAACCAACAGCGAGCAGCAGGAGTCACAAAGAAGACACACGCCCAGCAGGGCACACGACACCAGGGCACTACCCCAAGATGATGTACGGCAGCAGTGCGCAGTTTATGTACGACGTGGGCTTCTCCTCTGACGAGGAGGAAGAGGAAGTGTATCACGAGGAGGAGGAGGAGGAGTATGGACTGCGTCGGCACGCGTTGGACAAGGGGAAGGAAAAGGAGTGGGAGGTGCCGGAAGATGACCACGTGCAGCGTAATGGAGGCGCTCAATTTGACGAGCCCGAAAGGGCAACCCTGGCTGCCTACCTTGGTCAACCATCAAAGCAGAAGGTTCGTGAACCCAACCCCCTCTTGCTTTATTGTTGCAGCGGAGCGCTCAAAGCTGTTGCCGCGGAGCAGAGAGAAAACGAAAGCAGCGGCACGAAGAAGAAAAACAAGAAGAAACAGAATCCAGCGGCAAAGCGGCAACATGAGGCTGCAAGCCTGCAGGCCAAGTTCCAGGATCGCTTTGCCGCGGTCCAGCAGCCTGTTGGAGATGATCGTTCGCAGCCCCGCGCACGCTCTCGTAGCAAAGGCAGACAGCAGAACACCGAGACTGCCGCCACCAAGTTCGTGGAGGAATGGCACCTCAGTCTCGTTGCTGGCTCCGGTACAGAGTTTCAAAGCGCAAAGACAGCCCTTCGCGCGCTCGAGTTGGCTCATGCACAACCCTTGTTTATTACGTTTACAGAGGTGTTGGAAGTGGTCTTCAAGCTGCCTGAGACCTACCCACCAGGGCCACCTCAAGTGAGCGCTCGTTTGTGCTGTTGCACCAGTTCTGAGGCCAAGCCCAAATCCCTGACACCAGCGCCAGAGACACAAGGTCATAACAAGGACGAGCTTTCCAAAGCGGCCGATGATCCTGCTAGCGATGAAGCTCAAGCCTTTGCTGAAGAGGAGGCCAAGGAGGCCAAGGAGAACGGTCCAACGGACGACATCAATCGATCCCTGTACAATAACTCCATCATCACCCTCCTCCAGGAGCAGGTAACACACACACCTTAGTCTACAGAAACGAGCCCTTCGCGCTACTCGTGTGAACTGACCCCACAGTGGTGGCTGCTCATGGTGTGGGCAGGCCAACAAGGGAACGCGTGTGCTGGCCTTGACGGAAATGGCCTCTCAGTGGTACCGTCGTACTCTCTCTGGTATGCCCGCGAGATGAAGTTTGTGTCTGACCCCATGGCGATCGGCACACGTCCTGGCACAGGCTAGAATTGTATGTCGAGCGTATGGCTGAGCTCCGGCGCAAGAACAAGGCCGAAGCACAGCAAAAGGCCCAGGAAGAGAAGAAGGCGCAAAAGTTGCTTGATGATCTTCGAGAACGTACGTCGGCCTCGAGCGTGGGAGAGGTGACTTTTTGCAGCCTCTTCGGCTAGGCTTCGAAGACAAGCGACTTAAGACGGTGGGCGGGACAGCGATGCCGGCAATGTCCAACTTTCAGCAGTGGCTTCTGCGGTTGGGCCTCAAGCGGGAGGAGAAGCCCAAGTACATCGAAACCGTCGATACGGAGTGCATCTTCGAGCGCAAGCTTATCAAGAGGAAGAGAGAGCAATGGAAAGCAGCTCGTTTCGAACCGAAGGGTACCCTCCTGCCCCCACGTATGTGCTACTTATCGATCACCGCTAATTGAAGAATGACCGTGGCTTGGCGCGCAGAGGTGAAAAATCTCGGAAGGTTGTGCATTGAAGCCATAGGCGACTCGCTCCTGCGGTACGAGTCGCTCGAAGGCTTCCCGCTCCAATTAAGAAAAGAGGTGTTGGACTATCTGGTCTCGCGCCTGCGCCTGCTTTACGCCGAACATCTGGAGATCCTCCTCGATGCCGAGTTTTGCGCGTTCGACTTCTCTGGCGTTCCCCGCAAGATCAAAGACGCACACCTTGGAGCCATCAGCCAGAAGTGCCCACGCCTCCACGAGATCAATCTCGCCCAGGCGGTTAGGCTCACACCTGCAGGCTTCACAACCCTTGGCAACTGCCACCGGGTTCGCCATCCCTCCCGCTCCTCCTCTGCCTCCGCTCCGTTCTTTTTGAGAGGATCTGCACTTACATCACTCACGGACGACCGCACAGTTGTCGCGATTGACTGTGGACGAATGTTCGCAACTCAACGACGACGCCATGGCATCCATCATCGAGGGGTGCCCGCTGCTTACCCTCTTTTCGGCCCAGCACTGCGAGGCCCTCACGCACTCCACCCTGTACCTGCTCGGTACGCACCTCACGCACTTGGCAACCACTTTTCATCCCCTCCCCCATTCCCCTGACTGATGTCGAGAATTCAAACAAACTTGTTGGCGTGCGTGACGTTGTTGTGATGGTGAATCGTGAATAGGGCGTCGCTGCAGTGACCTGTCGGTGGTGAGGGTGTCGGGCTGCACCAACGTCGCCTTTGACGGCATCATCAATTTGATTCGCTTGGCCAAGCGGCTGCAGGTGCGTGCTCCCTCTAGCGTTCATTCCCATCAAGTTTGCTCATTCGACGCCATTGGTGGTGCGCTACTAGATTCTCGACGCGGCCGCGGTGGGGAACAACACCACCTCCACTCTCGAACACCGGGTTGAGCCCAACCGGTATGGCCCCCCTTGATTCCCCTCCTCCTCACGATTGCGTCCCAGTTCCCCACTAATTTAAGAGGTCCGTCTCTGCGTGCCACACAGTCTGTCGAACCAGTGGCTGTACTCGCTCAAGTTGGATCGCTGCAACCGGATCACCAGCAGAATGCTCCAGCGTACGTTGTTTTGGGCTTTTATTTCGGCCCTTTTTTTTTCCCTCGGTCCGCTCAAGTGTTCAGTACAGAGCTGCTCGGGCCGCTCAAGGACCAGCTGTGCCCGAACTTGGCCGTGATCTCGCTGCTTGATTGCCCTCTCCTTGTGGACGGCGTCGTGGAGGAAGTATGGACCCATTCCCATCCAGCAAATTCGAACGTTCTCTGGTGTGTTGCTGATGACGTTTTTGTCTGCGTCGTTCATAAGGTGATCCTTCCCTTGTGCCCCAACCTGCGGGCGCTGCACTACTCGGCGAAGCGAGAGACGGAGGTGAGCCGAGTCAACTTGAACGGCCTCTCCTTCCTCGAGGGCTGTGCGCAGGCGTTTCCCATCCGCGGCTCTCAACTGCCGGCAACGCTCCAGCGTCTCCGCACCGATCTCGACGGCACAACCAAGCCGCAGATCAGCGACGTGGAGCGGCGACGGCTGGTGCCCGACCCCGCGGCGTTTCTCAAGGCGGTCCGACCATTTGAGGCCAACGCAATGGCGCGCCAGGCTATGCGCAACATCCGCTCGCTCACGATGCGGAGCTGCGCCGGGTCGTTCGATTTGCTCGAGTTTATCATTTCGTTGCCCGCCCTCGAGCACCTCGACATCGTCAACAGCGCCTTGACGCTCCGCGAGCTGCTCTTGTCGTGCTACTACTTTTTGCCGCACTTGGAGACCCTGAGCTTCAAGTACAAGCAACCCCTACTGGGCGTCCCGACTCACGAGCGCAGCCGCGCGCGATTCGAGCAAAGGGAGAAGCAGATCAAAGCCAAGCTCCTGCGCGACATGCAGAAGGACGCGCGCCTGGTCGAGCAGATGGGCGAAAGCGCCGACGCTGCACTCAAGCAGAAGCTGTGGATTGTGCAGCACATTGTCGGCGACGACAAGCGATACGCTCCGCGCCTGCGCACCCTCAAGGTGACCGGTCACACGTTTTCTGGTGGTACGAGCTCGCTCTTCGCCCACCTCAGTTGTGCTTGAGGTAGAAGCTGACGCCAACATCCGCGGAAATGGTGCATACGCGCAGGTGAGGACTTTGCCGATCTCATTTCCAACAGGTGTCCTGAGCTGCGGTCTCTGGGCTTGTCCGGCATCAGCGGGATTGGCGAACGGACATTGCTGACGCTGCTGGATCAGTGTGTGCACCTGGAGGATATCAACATCTACCAGATGCGACCACTCACAGAGCAAATGGTCATTGGCCTTCGCAACAAGAAGCCCTCGCTGGTCGTGCGGCGCCAGGAAGACGACTGAGAAAGTTCGCGCTTTGCGGATACAAATAAAAGGAAATGGCCGAACCTATTTATTTTATTTATTTATTTATTTCATTTATTTATACTTTTTAGTGGCCTGAACGCGCAGAGGTGACCATGGGGTGGCAGCTGCTTCTCTGGACCACCGTCGTGGCAGCGCTCGCTGGTACA
This sequence comes from Acanthamoeba lenticulata, assembly GCA_002179805.1. Taxonomy (NCBI): domain Eukaryota; phylum Discosea; order Longamoebia; family Acanthamoebidae; genus Acanthamoeba; species Acanthamoeba lenticulata. Next base: position 40 of record NAVB01001380.1, on the reverse strand, counting down.
CGTGCTGCGTTGAGAAGCTTCGCGAGCAGACTCGTTCGCA